>CM044433.1:15816189-15860075 GCA_024363595.1 Xenopus borealis
ACTTGCACCCACAAGTTATATATATCGAGTGCGGCTGCTAAAGAATATATATATATATATATGCCATTTTCTATTACAACACATTCATACTTTTTGGGGTGTAAGACATATTACACATATAAATATGCTTCATAGTATCTAGTGCTCATGTATCTAATCTTTATCCATTTGCCTCTACTGAGGTCTTCTTTTAACTAAAGGTTCTCCCCAAAGGTTTGGACACCCATCTACTGTCCTCCAAAAGGGAGATACGTACAAAGAAGTGACCACAGCAACCCCCTCTCTTTTACACAGCTAGAGGGAACCATGTTTTACACCTGTACCCACTGGACTTTACCTGTTGGTGTTTTGCCAACTATCTCACCCATAGTTTTACAATACCAGCAGTACCCAATCATGGGTGCAGTGTTTCACTAAACCCTATATGTGGACTAAAAAGATGGCTCCACTCTTGCCTTATGGGTTGTGTTATCTGAATTACTTACTAAACATGGTCAAATCAAGGAGGCATACCATACAGATCTACAGTGGACAGGTAACCATAATAGTTAATAAGTTAAGAAAAATTCTTGAACTTTGAGGGCTTAGACTGTAATTTTTTACTCAGATACAACCAACAATATTATTCATTGTTTTTCCTACTCTGCTGGATTATCAGCTTCCCAACTGATAAAATGCTAGATTGGCAGGTCAGGGTGCTGAATAGGCACTTTACCCCAGTTGCAGAGAAGCAGGTACTACTTAGGGCCTACTGTTTCCATTAAAGTCAGTTAAGGTGGCAAATGAGGGGCAAATGGCTGCTGCTCTTCCTGTACTTAAAATACTTTAGAGGTTTTAATTTATACAGAATACTTTTATGTAGCAATAGATATGTGTAGCACAAATTCTGCCTTCATTGCTGACTGCAGATAATATACAGTATATCACTTTTTTCCTCTCTCTCACTCTCTCTCTCTTATGTTACAGGTTTGCTGCAGTTTTTTTGCCAGGGGCTGCAGACGGGTGCAACAAAACATCCAGAGTAAGCTTAAACAGTTGTACAATCACTGTTAGCAATATCAAACAGCAGAGGTTTCAGCCTTTATATAACAGAAGCACACATATATGCAAATGAAAGTGAATTCATGTTCTGTAAAACAGAAGTCAGTCTCTTCTATTCACAGTTGCTTTGTTAACCCCATTTCTATTCTGTAAGGATAACATTCTGCATATGTGTATCATTTTATGAAGATGGCAATACTTTTTGCCACACAGGACCTATCTATTCATTTCAGAGTTTGCACAATAAAGCACAACTATAATAGGACAGCAGGACTGAAATGACATATCCTGTTCTAAGTTTAACCCCATGGAGGTGTGTTGTATGTAACATTATGCACTTCCTATTATTAAAATTATATTTGGACTATAAGAAGCCCATTTATTAAAGGCTGAATTTTAGTGGTATTAGAGTTTTTGAAACCACAAAGAAACTACAGTATCTCTCTAAAACCACGAATGTCATAAAGGTTATTAAAAGATTAAAATATAAAAAGTATGAACAGAAAAAAGTGCTGGACTATCTGTTTTTAAGAGATGTGAAAACCTCTAAAAATGTTGGGCTTTTGAACAATTACTATAAAGAAATACTCTCTAAAAGCTCTAAAACTCTAATGGTTAAAAAAAATTCCAGTAGGAACAACACAGTTCCCATTGACTTCTATGGGATCTCAACTTCTTTTATTTGGAGTACATCTTATATTAGAGTTTCTTGTGGTTTTTACACTGGGCCGATTTATTGGTGTGTTTTCCATAAAAATGCAAGTTTTCAAGGTGATTTATTTTTGGGTAAAAATCTATTTTTTGAGTTTAAAACCCCCCTCAAATTTATTGATTATAACTCGACCCTGGAAATAGCTTTAACTCAAAAATACAAACAGCTAAAACATGTCAAGGTCATGTAGATGTCTATAGCAGAGGTCCATAGATGTTAATAGCGTTTATAATGTTTGAGTGTTTTCAGAGGGTTTTGCCTGAAAACTCGATCAGTTCAAGAGATTAAAGTTTTTTCAACAAAAACTCAACCAATTTGACCTTTTATAAATAACTCACATTTCTGAGTTTTAGAGATATAAAAAACACATTTTTAGAGAAAAAATACGATTCCTGAAATAAAAAAGAAATCTGAATTTCTAGAATTGAAATATAACATAGTCTGTGGGCGGATCAGCATTGACACCATTATATCTGCATATCTAGGGGCAAAGTATTGTTTTTTGATCTGATTTCATTGCCTTATATACACCTCTATTGAAATTATATGCAATTACAATTTCATAAGAGTTCCAGACACTAATTGCCAAAGCAGAAATTTTCTTTGGAAATAAAAAGATTGTACACTGCTTAGTTGACAAATAATAGTGGCTGCTGATGGGATGTACATTGAAGAAATTACAATTCATTGAAGCTGAATTTATGAATTCATATTTTTGGGAGATGGAACAATTATCTGATAGAGCACTATATACCCTTATGATCTGCAAAACAACTAAAGGTCAAGAAACATCTAATATGAGAGCACTTGTTGTTAAGACTAGAGCCTACTTTTCTCAATGAATGCTTCCTAACAAAGATTATGGGGCACATTTACTAAGGGTCGACCCTCAAATTTTTATCGAATTCAATCAAAAAATCTTGGAAAAATCATATGGGAGTTTCCATAGGGATATAGAGCAATTCTGTAGGTTTTATCTGCCGAATTGTTATATTGATTTTTTTTTTTTTTTTTAAATGGCCAGTACTTCGACAATCGAATTTGAATTTTTGAATTTGACCAATTCAAATAGAATGTTTGGCTATTTGATAGTCGAATAAGCCCAAAAAAATAAAAATTTAGAATTTTGAATTCAAATTTGATTCAAATTTTCACTTTGAATCAGTTCGACCCTTAGTAAATGTGCCCCTAAATATTTACTTTTATTTTCCTTTTCAGTTAAAGGGACTGAAAACAGAAATAATATCTGCTACTGGGTCAGCTGTGGAACTATAGGCCATGTGATGTTGCATCTTTGACCCATTTCGATCTACTGGGGACCGTCCTCGGGATGGGCATACAAGAAAATATGTTGGGGGTATTTTAAGGAACAGTAACATCAAAAATAAAAGTGTTTTAAAGTAATACAAATATTATACAGTGTTGCCCTATACAGGTAAAACTGCTGTGTTTGCTTCAGAAACACTACTGTTGTGTATATTAATAATCTGCTGTGTAGGAACGGGGCAGCCATTCAAAGGAGAAAAGATTCAGATCCCACAGCAGATAGGAGTTAAAGTGGACCTGTCACCCCAAAAAAATATTCAAAATCATATTTTATCACATTAGTCAAGCAAAATGAACATTAATTACACTATATAAATTATTATCTTGTTTTCTTCAGTCTGGGAATTTAAAATTATAGCAAGCCGGCAGGAGCCATTTTGTGGACACTGTTATTAAGGCAATCCTTGCATCATCTCAGAATCTTGTTTGTGCTCCAGAATGGGGGGACCCGATGTCTATCCCTATGTCCTGGCTACACAATTAAATGGTTAAGAGAACTGGGGGAATGTGTGGGGAGCAGTGGCATCTAGGAAGTGCTGAATGGAAAGTGAAAGTAATTGTCTGCCCCGCCTCTATGCCTAAGGCATAGAGGAGTGGCAGACAATATTTGATTGACAGCTGAGATTTTTAAATGAGCTTAAATAGCTATGAATGCTTTAATACAAATTTGAAATTGGATTTCATGTTTAATTTGAAAAGGACTTTTATTACACAGATTTTTGTGTCTGGGTGACAGGTCCACTTTAAGCTCTATAGAACAAATTGGTGTTATCTGTTATCCACTATTTAACCTGTGCCATATAACCTTTTTTCAATTACCGCCATTGCAACACAGCAGCATGTTTATATGAACTACAGTATTTTTTCTAAGGCAAACACATCAGCTTTACCAGTGCAGGGCAACATGACAGGATATTTTCATTGCATTAAAACACAATTTTTGGTGTTACTGTTCTTTTAAGCTGTTTTGCTGGTCCGCAGTTGATCTACTGAGTCCATGTCCACATTTGTGATGCAGTAAAACATTATATTTGCTTCTATTAGAGTTTTTGATTATGATTTTGCATTGTAGATATATATATATATATATATTTATTTTTTTTTATTTATTTTTTTTTCTAGTGGAACCTCTTGTCAAATTATATCAGGCATTGTTGTGTTTAGAAAAGCATTCGTTTAAAAACAATATATTTGGGGAAAGATATATATATTTACCATTAATCCTGGACTTTGCCACAATTCAAGGTGAAAAGAGAATGTACATTGTAATAAACAAATGAGTTGAGAATGCTTAGCAAGCCAGACCGTATGGTTTGGATTATGGATTATATATACTTTGTGCAGCTTTTTATTTTATTTAATTTAAAACAGCTTTAAAGAGAATCATCTTTTTCTTGCCATAACTGGATGTTTTGACAGAGCTCCGGATGCCAGATCCTTGAAAAACCATCTGCCTTAGCAGAGGTAAATACCCTATTTTGGAAAAGAAATGTTTTCTGTAGTAAACAACTCTATTTGAGCACTGGATCCAACTGGGAAATATTGTGCAAAACACTTCAGTTTTTGAATAGTTCAGTGCTTATTGCTGAAAAATGCTCTTGGATTCCTTTAATTAATCCATGGTGGCTCCCATATAATTGCAGCAGCATGGACTGCACTCCAGATTGATAAATTTGCTTT
The DNA here is from genome assembly GCA_024363595.1 of Xenopus borealis. NCBI lineage: Eukaryota > Metazoa > Chordata > Amphibia > Anura > Pipidae > Xenopus > Xenopus borealis. The sequence goes on from CM044433.1 coordinate 15,820,949, forward strand.
CATTAAAGCACCTGTGCAATAAGCTGCCAAGTCAGTTGCTTCTGCTCAGGCATTATACATTGAATCTCATATAACAGCACAATCTAGTGGTCATGGATGGATCATGCTTTGTTGGTGTTGGTATCGGCACCCTAGGGAAGTAATCGGGACCAAGGAGGAAGCGTAGGGGTTAAAGTCCAAAAGCAAGGTACAAACAAGGATCAGCCAGTCTCAGGGTCAAAGTCCAGGCAAAAGGTTCAAATAGGCAGGCAACAAGAGTTCAGGGATCAGGTTCAGGCAAAGTCAAAACCAGGAATCAATAATAATATCACCCAGGAACATAGCAAGGCAATTCCTATAATTGGGCTCCATAATGGCTTCCAGGGTGCCTTTAAATAATTGAATTTGGCTCCAAAGTGGCGCAGGCTCATGATGTCAGCGCGCCGCGACCATCGCTGCCATTGTGGGAGCGACGACTGCAGGGGAGGTCTCGCCGCCTGGAGCTGTGGGTAAGACTCTGGGCGGCGCGATCCTGACAGTTGGGCTATCCATAAAGAAGGAAACTCCTGTTTATTTATAAAATTTTAAATTTTATGTTCTGTGTACACATTAAAGTAAAACTATACCCCACGAACAATATAGGTCTCTATTAGTGATGGGTGAATTTATTCGCCAGGGGCGAATTCCCGTGATTCGCCGCTGGCTAATAAATTCACGAAACACCAGCGAAAATTCGCTAAAAAAACGAGTAGCGACTCGTTTCTGGAATTTTTTCGCCAATTTGCGAATTTCATTGGAAATTCGCAAATTTTTTCCCGAAGCGAAACTGGGTAGATTCGTCCGTCACTAGTCTCTATAAACAGATATTGCATAAAATAACTCATTTGTAAAACCTTGCTTCATGTAAATAAACCATTTTCATAATAATACACTTTTTTAGTAGCATGTGCCATTGGGTAATCATAAATAGAAAATAGCCATTTAAAAAAAAAACGACAGCCTCCTGGGATCCTAGGATTCAATGGTGCATACCAAGCAAACTGTAAAGTTAGGTCACACAAGCCAATTAACAGAGTTGTGTCTTTTGCTTCCACACTTCTTCCTGTTACAATTAGAGTTGTAGTATTTCTGATCAGGTGATGGTGGTTCAAGGCAAGAGATGTAAAAGGTCAATATTTACTTAAATATATATAAACACATAAATACACTGTACTATTGGCACTTAGAAGTCAGTTAGTCTGCATCTGGAACAGGTACTTGGCAGAAAGCATTTATTGATTCTCCCATTGTTTATTTTGAAAAATATATCCAAATGTTAACTCAAAGGATTAAATTCATCTTGAGATGCAATATCTGTTTTAATACACATCTACCCTCAATGATGCACTTTTCGGAACATACAACATGGGGCCTATTTATGAAGCCATGATTTTTTTTCTGGTCCATTTTTTAAAGGGGAAAACTCAACAGGAAAAAAACTCAGATATTTAGAGATTTATTATACCCCAAAGTTGCTAAAAAACAGAAACTAAAATATTCCATAAAAAAAAATCAGATGGTCCTTTTAACAATTGAAGCATGTTTTTTACCTTCAGGATTCTCAATAGTTTCAAGTTGTTTGTGCCGGTTTTCATTCGATAATCCTAAAATTTGAGTTGCCGTGGTGATAATTCGATAAAGCCGAGTTTCTGAAGAGTCGATTTGAAAAACTTGAACGATTTAAATTGACACATGATTTTGTTGCTAGGTTTTTTCCACCAACCTTTTCAAGAAGAATTATTGGTAAATAAATTCAGGTTTTTCAGTGTGCTTTAATTTTATTTTATTAAAGTGAGATAAAGTGCAGTCTTAGAAAATACCTTCCTAACTGTTACCTTTACCTGGCTATCACACTTCTTCACATGAAAGGTATGTGGCAGAGAATGTATTTGCTTTTACATTGCATATAGATCATTCTAGGTATGTGGCACAGTATATAGCGTTCTATGCTGATGAACTATTGACCAGCATTTACATTTGGACAATTCTGGATCTTTATTTATTTTAGGTGGGTGTTATGATTGATAATCAATGTATTCATTTTACTATATTTATTTTTTTTATTTACTTGAACACATTTTGATATTCAATATTTTTGGATCATCTTTTTATTTGAATTATATTGATTACATTAAAGTCACATTGCTCTGCTTCTGTTGTGCACAAAGGGTGTAATATTTTGAGGTTTCAAGGATTTTACATGGATAGATATCTAATACAATACCCCCATCACAGAGTCTGGATCAGTGGGTAAACAGAACCATCCTGAAGATGAGGGTGGGTTTTGGGAAAAATGCCACATTGATGTACTTGATATTGTTAGCTTAAAGTAGTTGAGAAATGACAAAAATATAAAATATTTGTGACTATTTTATATTTTTGTCAACAAAATTTTCCATGCTTTCTTTGAGAGGCTATAAGCGCTGTTTGTAAATATTAGTGCAGCATCACTGGCTATGACATAAGGGGAATGGAAAATGTACAAGAGTGCTATCAATGCCACAGAATAGATTAGCACTTACTACTCAAATGTAAACCAACAGTACTTTGTATATGTAAGATTATTAAAAATGGGTTTTAATGGTAAGCAAGTTAAATAATGACAGGTAACTACATTTATAACAAAAAAAAATCAATAACTAAAATCATTCTTTTTAAGAGAAAATTTTGGGCCTTTTAGCTTTGACATCAAGCAAAAACATATTAATATTTGACATATGATATAAAACTTGTATATGGATAAACATGGTATATTTAAATGCAGACCAGAAAAAGTAATTCTACTGATGCTTTTCTCTAGAGACTGGCAGATTAATTAGTTTGAATTTCATTCAGAGAAACCATGCGATTATCATGACCTAAATCTCAACTCCAATAGACTTCACAGTAAATTTTGCAGTTCATCTGAATTGTGCTGATCTGTTGAATCAGTTAGGTGACTATGAACCAACGAGTGAAACCAATAGGATATTTTCCACTTTTCCTTTATTTTCAATCTTAATGACTTACAAATCAACACAGCCAAAGCAGTGGAGATATTTTGCTTCAACTTTGTAAAATATACAAAATAACAGAAATCATCACATTGAGGCTGATTTTTGAGTTTGATATAACAAAAAAATCACTATGGGGCAATGCTTCAAAAGGTCTTATTTTTCTATGATTTGCGTAAAAAGTGAATGCAAATATATTCTGGAATATTTTTTTGGAACCTCAAATAGTTTGGATCTATTAAAGAATAAATTTTTTTTAAAGTTTTAGCCTCACAGAAAATAAATAGAACAATGTGATTCTCAATTGTATGCATCTTTGTTTTCTGATAAAATACATGTGCAGGAATATGCTATTCTATAAATCTTTTCTTAAATAAACTAGCATTTGAGAAGAAAAGGAGTTTTGTTGCAGTTTTTTGGCCCTCGGTCTAAATTGAAGCTGCATTGAGGATTCAACTTTTGTAAGAAATTAATGTTTACGGCTTTATAAATAGGGGCATTCATTTTAGACATATATTGTATACTTCTCCTCCATAACTTCATTTATCATTTGTACACTAATGTGTGACGGGATCAATTTCAGACTGGGACAAAATTATGTGTGGGTATAAGGTACTGTTTCCTTATCTTTTCTGCTTTCCATTTTGGTATTGAATTTTGTACTGAGATATCTAAAGAATAGCTAGCACCAAAATGAATTTAATCAACTTGTTTAATTTTGGTCATATTTTAAAGAAATTGGTATAGGCACCTAATATGTAACACCTCCAATTCAGCTCCATCATATAAACACTATTCTTTTCCACCTAAGCCCTTTTCTGATTCCAGCTTGATTTTCATGTGTATTATTTCAATTGCCCTAATTCTATATTCCATAATGTCATTGATATTCTGGTTTACAAGTTCCAACATGTGTTTATTACTGTCCTCTGTATGTTTAGACATAAGCATTCTATTAGGGCATAGGGATACTGTCATCCTTGGGACCAAATGGCTTCATTGTGCAATAATATGACTTACATTTCTGTAAGGCCAATGCATGCTTTAACCTTAAAGGAAAACTATACCCCCCGAACAATGTAGGTCTCTATAAACAGATATTGCATAAAGCAACTCATATGTAAAACCCTGCTTCATGTAAATAAACCATTTTCTTAATAATACACTTTTTAGTAGCATGTGCCATTGGGTAATCATAAATAGAAAATAGCCATTTTAAAAAATAAGGACAGCCTCCTGGGATCCTAGGATCCAACTGTGCACACAAACATACCAAACAAACTATAAAGTTAGGTCACACTAGCCAATAAACAGACAGAGTTCTGTCTTTTGCTTCAACACTTCTTCCCTTTACAGTTAGTGTTTAAATATTTCTGGTCAGGTGATCTCTGAGGCAGCACACAGACCATCATGAAATGGTGGTTCAAGGCAAGAGATGTAAAAGGGCAATATTTACTTAAATATATATAACAGGTAGGTATGATTCTTTAATATGTCACTTGATTTGATATAAGCTATCTGTTGCTCACAAATTTATCTTCGGGGTATAGTTTTCCTTTAAGCTAACTTTATATTTCCATCAAGTCATACTTGATGGAGACAGCAGCCTGTAGGGTCATATATGGTGCCAAATAGTCACCGCCCTGACTGATATCTGCCCATGGCTCATGACCTTAAATCTGTAAAATCCCTTCAAAGCAGTTCTGCCTACTATTCTGATTGTTGACTCTTGGACCAAGGAATTGGGTCAATTTGGGTAACCAACTGGGACCAAGGAATTGCCTCAATTTGGGTAACCGACTGGATGGCCAAATTGTGCTAACATTCAACAAACAAGCAGATCATCTCGTATACAACCAGTCCAAATCTATTTTCAAACTTATATTATTTTAATATGTCTATGTTTTCATTAAAAGACGAAAGTGTTTTCTAGATATAATATAATACAACAGCAGGCAAAATCTTGGCTTTGAAACAAAAAAAGTAGAAAATTGTTTGTCCATTTTTCTTCCCCCGGTGACCTGCTGCTGGTGTTACAATTAGGATGAAAGGGTCTTGGCATTTGCATTTTATATAATACAAACCCTGCATTTTCTTATTCTTTGCAGATTAACTATAACACCACAAATGAAAGCAATGCACTGTGTTATTTGAAAATCATTTCCAATTGATTGGACCGTGTCCTGGTGGCTATGGTAATTAATATTGTGAAGAAATTCTCAATTATAACATCCTTGACGCTGCATTGAAAATAAAGTGTTGCAGGTTGCGAAGCACAGGGATTAAACTTAACATTTACCTGAAATGAATGTCACCGGGATATTGATGTGTTCTACAGCAATTATTATCTGATGTTCATTTTTTACAGTTATTTGCACTTCAAAATTTAAGCATTGTTATTTTTCATCTTTTTATGACTTTCAGAGTTGCTATCAGGGGAATAAATAGTGAATTTTATTAAATTAAATTTTAACAATGGTATTTACTGCTTTGAATCTGCTGAATCTTTCCAGAGGAAAATGCAATAGCTTGCATTTGCTCTTCAAAAGCAGAGACCATAGTGCAAAGATAGAAGTCCATATACAGTGCAAATAAAAGATGCAAAAAGTGGTATTCTTTCAATATAACTCATTATCAGAGATTGTTGTCTCTCACACTATAAGAGTCACACAACTGTCACTGTTCAGCCAGAACATGAGCTTTCCCTCATGATCAGACAGCTCATCTATAAAATATATTTGAGTTCTTGACTGTCTTGGGGACCTGAACTTAAGAGAGGTTAGATCTCTACTGTCTACTGAAAATAGCAGCTGCGGTGAATAAAATGCACCCTACATCACAAAAAAATGTATTGAATTGTCAGATGCTTCAATGTTACTCAAATATTCTCTCAGTAATAGAGTAACAGAGACAATTTGATAAAATTCTCTTTAGTTGAGCTGAATAAGAAAACTGCTCATATGCTTCTAGTAATGGAACTGTTTCCACCATTCACTAATATTTTATTGATTTCCCTGTCAAAAGCATGACTTTTTTTCTGGAGCAAAACAAAGTGCATGGTGATATTCTGAGAAAGATTCATTCCAATTTTCACCACTCGTCAAACAACAAATTTTGACATGAACCTGTATCAGTGAAAAAAATGTGCTCATTCTAAATATTTTCTCAGTGTAGAAAGATAATTCTGCACTGTAGTAATATTTTTTGGTGAAATGCCATACTTTATTCCCTTAACAAGTAACAAGTAATAATTCAATAGATCTTTATATTGGTACTAGAGCCTATGAGATACTCCTCTATCCCAGGTAAGCAACAAGCCTTAATGCATAAACTATCCATGAGACCCTATATTGGATGGAACCAGCAAGATAAACTTAGGCTTCAGTGACTGAAATACTATATATAAAAAAAAGCATAAATCTACACTAAGACCATATTTTGAAAGAATTCTTGAATGCACTAAAATTTGTATTCATTTAAGATCCTCTGGTCCTGCGGTACAGTTCATATCCACAGCCTCTAGTCTGAGACATCCAGAAAAACATTTTCTTTGTCATTCCAAAAACCCCAAATTTAATTTTTAACTCTTTATATTAAGACACTGTCCAAAAGCCCCCCTAGCAAACAGCAAGTAATCTGCTGTTATAAATTCAATCAGTCTTTCATGAAAGTTATGAGGCTTACATGGAGGTAGAATGGAGGTTGAATGGTATTCCCCGGGGATGATTGCCATTATGCACAAATAGGCAGAAATAAAAAACTGTCCATTATTTTTGGGGACAGAATATTTGCCTGTTGTAGCTTCTGTGTTTTGTTCTAAGCTTGACTTGTACGCAAATCTGCCTAGATCTCAACAGTTAAAGCATGTGCAAAAAATAAAGTCCATCAAGCTCCCACACAACTGGGCAGTAAGCATACAATGTCAGATCTGTGATAGGTTAAAATTATATTTTGAAGAAGAAGAAAAAAAAAGCTTAACTTTCAGGGGGTTATTTACTTAACCTTGATTTTTTCCAGTTGAGATTTCTTGGAGGAAAACCAAAATATATTGTGGATAAAAACCTTGAATTTTTCAAGATTCATTAAAATCCAAAGCTGCTAAAAGTCAAAATCTGAAAATCTGAGGTTATGTAAAAGTCAATGGCAGCTGCCCCTTTAACAGTTTGAAGATATTGTTATCTGTGCTTGGTTTTGTCCGATAATCCGAAAATTCTGGGTTTTCAGGTGATCAAGTAATTTTTTAATGAAATCTGAAAAATTCGCATGATTTGAGCTTTAACTTGATTTAAATTGTATTTTCCTGCACCACATTTTTGGAGTTATTTTATTAATAAATAAGTGAAAATTGTAGATTGCAGCTTGGTCGAGCTTGGTTGAATAAAACGATTTCTAAATTTCTAAAGTCTCACTGACAATTTCAAAATAACAATGACCATCAAGCTATAGTGATGAGAATATAGACATCACTGTAATGTTGTTCTCCCCTGTACATCTAGATAACATACTTAATAAATGGCCCAAACCTTTATTGTAATGTAAAAGGATTAGGAAGTCCCTAAAAATTGGTGTAGCTAGGTTAGCTCAGGCAGATTTTGGTCAGCAAATAGGAGCAGATGTGAGAAGTGGCTAAAATCTAGAATACTGAAAGACTGGAATGTTAGCAGGTATATAAAAAAAGCATACTTTGATTGTGGGTTAATTGTATATTTTGCACAATATTACATAAAACAAATAGAAACAGTATTCATGGATGATTAATAAGGACAAACAAATAATTTCACCTAACACAGATTTGCAATGGAATTAGCCATGGAATGGAATTTCCATGAGTGGTGATAACTTTAGCAACTTTGCACTAGAACATTTAACTTTGTCGTTTGTTGAGGGAAAAAGGTTTGAAAAAGCAGCCATTGACTCCATAGGGCAAATTCACTAAAGATTGCAACTTCGCCAGCGTCCACTTTGCAGTCATCGCAAAACTTTGTCAAACAACGCTAATTCGCTTAAGTGCGAAGTTTCATCCAGGTTCGCTAATGTTGCCTAATTTGCAAAAGGCGGGAAGTTAAAGTTCAATGGACGTATATGTTGCAGCAAATACATTACATTACACAAGCCCTGGAAACCTTAATAAAAGAAAAAAGAGTTGTTACATATTGCCCTACACATGAAGGCAAGAGAAAACGTTCAGTAAAATCCACTTAGTAAATTGGCGTAGTAACGCTCATTCACCAGAAACGCTAGAATTCCTTTACTTCGCTAGTGAAGGGGTGCCTGCACTCATTAGTAAATAAGTGATGTAATGAAATTATGTCACTCTGGTGAATTTTTGCTAGCATTAGTCACTTCACCCTTTAGTGAATCTACCATGACTCAAGATGAATCATAGCATAAAAACGGCATTTGACAATTTTTGCCGACGTGAAAGATGGCAGTTTTGCTTATTATTTACAATTAACATCTTTCTTTTAGCAGTCACATAACAAAATTCTGTATACATAGAGTGAAACTTTTGCATGAAACAATGATCCCCAAAACAATCTCATTAGAGACTAAAATTATAATATTTCAATATAGTGAGTGCTCTTCCCACCAAGATGGGATGGTTTATGTCTCTTGTAGGGGGCTTTTAAACCTAACCTTCATTTTTAGGTTCACTGTTTCCTTCTGTTCTTTAAATACTGAATTAATCATGTTAAAAAATTAATCAAATATGGTAAATAATGTTAATATATAGTTTAACTGTTTAAAAATTCGCAAAATAAAGAACTACCGTACCAGAATAAGTTGGAGAAGCATTAACACTGAATCTTGGGTTTTCAGTGTATTTTTACATCTTTTTAAAACACTACCGTCAAATTAGATGATGGCAATAAATAAGACTTTGTAAGCAAATTGAGAAAACAACAAAACCAGTTTGTTAAAGAGTCCCATAAGCACATGCTCAATATGTTCAGAAATATTGCTACAGAAAGAGGCTGAGGCTGATTTTAATACTGTTTCAGTAATATTATTTGAAAATGTAATAATGTAGAAGGGAATAAGCTGTAGACACGTATCCGTGATTTCCTGTAGATTACAATCTTTTTAAGAAAAATGTGTAGGCTTGTGGAAAACATATTGGCAAAAGCCTATTATGCGGCTAATTTGAATAAAAAAGCTAAGGTGAAAAATTACATAAATAATTTTTGTTTATCCTAGCTGGAGACATAATCTAAAATATTTTAGTCACATAATAGAATTATGTGAATACATCTGTTTGGTGTAGCAATGTTTATAATAACAGTATATTTATTATGCTGTGGGCTAAACTAGTTCTTTGTAATACTCTATTTTAGGAGAATATTTCATAAAAAATTAAAACTGCTTTATCTACTTCCTGTGTCCTCTTAAAGGGAAACTGTGATTATGCTGAGAAAACCAGCAACTTATCTGTGTTGAATGATCAATAATTCTGTTTTACAAATAGCCTTTTTTATTTTCTTACAATGTTGATATCTGTTCCACAGTTTAATAGTTTTTTTCCTTCTGCAAGAACATCAGAAATACTGCAAGGCACATGCTAATACTGTTTCCAGCAAGAATAAAAGGTTTAAATGCCATGTCAAACTAAGGGTGAAAATTAGAATTAAAATAATTAGAGTTTTGAGCTATTTTTGTGTACTTTGACTAGGGAATAGTGCAAATTTGATTACAATTTGCAAAAAAATTGTACTGTACTGTCTCTTTAAAAATTCTACTTCGAACATTCACCATTTAAACTTTAAAAACAAAAAAATTTCAAGAAAAGCCCTAATCTAAACCTGTTGAGGTCATGTATAAGTCAATAGGAGATGTCCCTATCCCATTTTGACGATATTGTGGTTTGTGCTGGGTTTAGCCTGATAATTTGAAAAAATCTGGGTTTTTGGCCAAAAACTAAAAATAATTTAATTTCGCAAAAAGTTAAGATGAACTGAACAATGTAGGTTTTCGCTTGATTTTATTGAGTTTTTTCCAGATTTGATTTGAGTTATATTAATGATAAATAAAGCAAAATCATTGATGATGGTTTGGATAAGCTTTTTTTAATAAAATAATGAGATAAATATCAGATCTTCATGTTGATTTGCATGTGATTTGTAATACATTTGTGAATGATTTGTAATTTTTAATTTTGATCAAAACAAAACCCATTGGAAAAAAAAAACCCAAACTAATTCATATACCTATATTTTGTTCTGCATCATTTTAAAAATGTTAATCTTTCACTGTAATTACTCTTTACATAACAGCTTCAAATTAAAATTGTGACTCATGACATTTATCACAGCACTCCTAAAATACCAACTTGTAAAGAACTTCTTCTTTCTTCAATAGCTACTCTATAAATCATATAAATTCTTTTAATTCATAACAACAACAGTAGTAATGTCTGTAGTGGGTCCTGTGATACTGACACATGGGGGCATATTTATAAAGGGTTGAATTTTGAAGTTAAAAAACATCAAAATTTGACCATCACATTTTTTTAAAAGTCTTTTTCAATTGAAAACTGATCATTTTTGATCGAATAGGTCTGTTTTTGTTCAAATAAAAATCAGTGGAATCGTTCAATTCGAATGATTTTGGTCAATAAAATTTTATTTTCAAAAATTTTCAAAAACACTTTAATGGTTACTGGAGTCCCCCATAGGTTAAAACAGCAATTTGGCAGGTTTAAGGTGGCAAAAGGTCAAATTTGACATTTTTAAACAGACAATACTTCAATTTTCGAATGGTCGAACATCAATTTGGATGAAATTTTGGCCTATTCGAGTCAAAGTACCCAAAAATTACTTCAAAATTCCATTTTTTTAATTAAAATTTTCACTTCGACCCTTGATGAATCTGCCCCTAGGTATAAAGCAATAATCTTAATACCCAACAGGAAGCTTTTGGGGGGTGCTGCATATGGTGAATGGATGAGTCAAGCCATACAACACATCCTGCTGCTAATGCCCTCAAGATATTTGCATTATTAGTGGTTTTCTGACATATTTAAGGGTAGAAACAACATACTGAGAAGTGAGCAGTAGTGATGGGGGAATGTATTCGCCTGGCTCGAACTGGCAGCGAATTCCAACGATTCGCTGCCGGCGACCGTTTTTCCGATGCCGGTACTTGTTTTTTTGGACACCAGCGCAAATGTGCGCTGGTGTCCAAAAACAGACGCCTGCATCCAAAACGAGAGGCCCATGTCCAAAACGAGATGCCAGCGCCGTTTTGCAAGTTTTGCTAATTTTTCAGGATATTTCCAAAAATTTGGTGAAGTGAAACGCCCCAGATTCACCCATCACTAGTGAGCAGCACAATTCAACCAACAACTATTATATTTTCAGAGAAGAATATAAAAGAATAGAGATGATGATGATGGATAGATAATATAGATGGATAGGCTTTTTGATTAAATGCATTAAAATCAATGGACATCTTTTTTTATGGGCATTTTTTCTCTGCAATTTTTTCCAAAGTTTCACAAAAAAATTTGCACATGACGAAATGCAGAATTTTGTCGCAAATCCGTGGCTAGTGAATAAATTCACTAATCACTACTTGTTGTTTATTAATCTGAACCATTGGAATTACACAGGTTTAAGATCCCTTATCTGGCATTCATATTATGGGAAGGTTAGCTCCCATAGGCTCCATTTTAATCAAATAATTAAAATAATTTTAAATGATTACCTTTTTCTCTGTATTATTAAAACAGTACCTTGTAGATAATCCCAACTAAGATATAATAAATCCTTACTGGATGCAAAACAATCCAATTGGAGTAATGCAATGTTTGATTGATTTTTTTATGGACAAAGTATAGAGATCCAAATAAAGGAAAGGCCCCTTACCTGGAAAAAAACAGGTCCCAAGGATTCTGGATAACAGGTCCCATACCTATACACTTGTGTGTGGCAAGGTAAGTTGCATTCAGGGTCAGAATGTTTGATAGGGTCACAGAATGTTAACTAACACAGATACTAGTAGCACAAGGCAGTTGCCTAATATATAGGGACAAAGACAACAGAAAATCTTTGGAACGGTGGTTGTTTTTCCATACAGAAAATGGGAATGGTTGTATTAGGAAAAAACTTTTGTATAGTTACACTATTCTGTTTATTTTCCTTACAGAAAAAAAGTTCACCTGTTTGGATAAATGCAAGAGAAAGGCGCTGCTCCCTGTTGTGCTTTAATTTCACAGACAGCACTAGACATACACCAAATATTATGGGTAGTGATGGGCGAATTTATTCGCCAGGGGCGAATTCGCAGCGAATTCCCGCGATTCGCCACTGGCGAATAAATTTGCGAACGCCAACGAAATTTCAAAAACGTGCCGCAACTCATTTCGCTATTTTGTTTGCCAATTTTTCAGCGAAGCGAGACTGGGTAGATTTGCCCATCACTAATTATGGGGCAGATTCACTAAAGTGCAAATTGACTGACGCTAGCAACATTTCGCCAGAAATCCCATCCGCAGGGACATCACCAATTCACTAACAGATGCAGAGGACAATTAGGCAATGAGACCGTCGCTAGCATTCGTAAGCACCCTACCACCAGATGACTTTACTCTCTTTCGAACACAAATTCACACAGTTAACTTTGCTACCTCAGAACAGGCAAACTGATAAAACAAAGCCTTCTTCTTCCTTGGTTTTATGCCAGTGACATCACACTTTCATAATTCATTAACATTGTAAAAAAAAAAAAGCTGTCGACTTTTACTTTTTTGAAGTGAGATTGCCTTCAAAAGTCCAAACTATTAAAGAATTTTGCATTAACATTTTTTTTTCCAGACATTTGATGGGCATGGCACATTTGTTTTAAGGTGTGCTCATGTCTAGGGTATTCAAGGATTTCTTCTGTCTTTATTATGGCTCATTGGACATGTGTTTTAAACAGTGGCCATTACAAGAATTTGCACCAACATTACTAATAAAGACATCCATACGACTTTTAGGTAACTGCCCTATTCAAATGAACCTAACTGCAAGGGTGCTAGCCAATAGTGATGGGCGAATTTATTCGCCAGGGGCGAATTCACGGCCAATTCCCGCGATTCGCCGCTGGCGAATAAATTCGCGAAACGGCAGGAAAAATTCGCGGGCAAAACTTTGCCGCCAAAAACGAGTACAGAATACCAGAAGAGCAAGTGATTAAACTTCGCTGCAAATAATCAGCCTTTCACCAAACAAGGATCTCTGCTAATTCTCATTTCACAAAGAGTCATTTATGACCTTGCCAAGGGAGGAAATAATTTCGGAGCAGCAGGGAGGGTTTAAAATTAGTTTGATTTCAAGAATAAGTTTTTATCTGATCTGGAATACTGGAATGAGATGGCGCATCCCGAAGCTGCCCAGTCATGTTAGCAGAAGGGAAAGCAATGTGTCCTCAGTGACTTGTATACAGTTTATTATTTTTTCATCTAGTCTGGCAGCAGAACAGACACATGTCTACAATTCCCAAATGTATGCAGATGGAAGAAACAGACAGTGCACTTGGGCACACCACGGTGCAATATGTCATAACATTCATTTCAATGGAAAGTGTTTTAATAGTGATTTGTTTAAATGAAGCGATGTGGTGGACATGAAGATCTGTCCACTAAAGCTCTCTTTAATGATCCATCTACTGTGCTTGAAATTAATACTTTTCATTATTGCATGGAACTGACTGTATGTAAAAGAAAGGAAAAAAGTATGTCCCACCTGTCCCCATCTGGTATAAGAACTTACTCTGGCAGAAGCCACAATTCATTTCCATCTACAGTACAGTGAGTTCAATATGTAAATGCATCACAACCTCAACTGCATGAACAACCCCTTGTGTCTAAACCCTTATCAAAGTATCATGATTCAATCATTAGACCATATGTAAAACCTGTGCTGTTATTTCAATTGTCTATTGTGTACCCCTCATTGTTCTTCCACTTTTTTTCTGGGCATTAATAAACAAGCCCTAAGAAAGTCCCCTTAATGCTCATGTAGAGAGCACTTCTTCTAGGATATGGCTGCGCTCTGCACCTCTTGTTGGATAAATAATACACTGTCTCTAACTTTTGAGTCTGAATGATTCACAAGTTAAGAGGCGGGTGGGGGGCAGGAGGGGCAACACCTATATGTCCTCCCTGCTAGAGTTGCCAGCTTTTTCTTGAAAAAAAATTCCAGTGCTGAGAGGGTGGGGGAAGGATGATGGAGTACATATTAGTGACATTAAAGGGGCAGGCAAAATGTAAGGGGAGAGTGTGGTGGTAGAAAGGGGGAATGATGCAAGTAGGCAGACCAGGGGACTTTCAACAAAAAAATTTGAGATTGGGAAATTAGCCTCAGATGGAAGCAGGGTTTAGGTGGGTAGACGACAGGACAGGGATGGACAGAGCAGACCGGAGGCAGATTAACAGAAACATTTTACCAGCAAATACATTTTTCTAGGCTGTTAAAATACTGACCTGGTGGCAAATCTACCCTTTGCCAACCTCTCATTAATGTAGTACAGTGTACACAGAGCTGTGCTCATTAATACAGCAACAGGTGCCCACACTTTCAGCTGCAGGTGTTAGCGGCAATGTTTGTTGCTTTGGGCCTCTGGTTTCTAAGTAATGACCCATGGACATGTGATATCATTGTGCTGTGCACTGGTGCCTGAAAGCTTTGTCACTGTCATGAGATACTGTAATAATAGGAAATTCACAGACACAAAACTTATGTTGGCAGGGTGAAAAGTTGGTACTTTATTATCGGGGAAGTGAAAAGTGTTGTGGTAGTGCTATGGATGTGTGAGTGCTTCTCATGTTGATGAGATACTGTAGACCCCTAGGGAGAAATTTAGTAACAACTGAATTTTAGCATTTTCTGTGATTCAAGTTTTTTTTGGCAAAAAAAGAGTAAATTTGAGGTTCCAAAAATGAAATGTGCAAGATTTATTAGGCGCAAAAAAAGTGAAACATAAAATGTTGGGATGTAAAATCATGCAGAAGTCAATGGGAGCAATATTAGCCCAATTCAAACAATTTCAAGACTTAATAGACTTAAGCAGATTCATTGAATATTATGGTTACAATGTAATTTTGCTAAGTTAAAGTTTTTTTATGCTTTTTTTTCAGGATCAAGTTTTCAAGTTTGAGGTTTTTAACAAATAGCCTCAAATTTAAATTTTGATGACTCTTTCCTTTGTAAGCCTAACCATTAATAGCTTCAGTGGACTGTCCAAATATATTTTTCATAAAGATATTGTTCATCATTAAAGCAGTGTTACAGTATCATGCATGAAGTTTAATCAGCAATTACCAGGCGTGCCGCTCTGGAAGCAACTTTTTTTTTATCTGAAATTTTTATATTATCATTTAATTCAACAAATGGAAATGCATACAACTTTCCAACTCAATATGATGGGTAATGCAAGATTTGGGCAGCCATATATAATTCAACAAAAAAAACCTATAACATACCTCTGGGAAAAATAGTAAATTGTTGTAAGATAAATTAAAAATATTTTTAGCAAAATAAACGTTTGAAAATTATAAAATGTAATATTCTTTCATGAAAATGATTATTACTAAATGCATTTATCATAAATTTATACTTAAAGGGGTGGTTCACCTTCAAGTTAACTTTTAGTTAGTGATGGGCGATCTACCCAGTTTTGCTTTGCCAAAAAATTAGCGAATTTCCAGCGAAATTCGCGAATTGGCGAAAAAATTAGCGAAACGAGTCGTGACTTAAATGTATCTAAATAATGTCATATTAGTATCGTATATATATAATTTTCTTAAATTAACAGTATTGCTCTTTATAATACTGGATTCATATTTTATAGTTTATTACTTAAAACTCTACTAACATCTATAGAAAAATCTCATCTAATTGAATTTGCCCCATTCTCTTTAAAGGGATTTTGTCTCAGGAAAATATGTATTTTTCGAAATTAATCAGTTAATAGTGCTGCTACAGCAGAATCCTACACTGAAATCCATTTTTCAAAAGAGCAAACAGATTTTTTTTAATTTTAATATCTGACATGGGGCTAGACATGCTAGTTTCTCAGGTGCCCTTGGTCATGTGACTTGTGCTCTGATAAACTTCAGTCCCTCTTTACTAATGCACTTCATGTTGGACTGATATCATCCACCAGCAGCCCATCAGCAGAACAATGGGAAGGTAACCAGATATCAGTTCCCTGACACCTACATTGCTAAAAATGCTCCCATGCCTCATCCAGTAGTAGATATGTGAAGAGCACTCAACAATAAAAATCTAAGTCTGCCTAACCCAAGTTAGGACTCCTTCTGTTACACTGAGTAGTAGAAACAATGGCTTATCTGAAAGCAGTTCCATTGTGAATTTTTGGCTTTTTCTAAAAGCCCATGACCAGGCAAAATGGCATGAGATGTCTGCCTACACTCCAATACTACAGCTACTAAAAAATGTGTTGGCTCAGGAATAAAATGTTACATGGTAAAGTGAATTGTTTGTCACTTACACACTGTAATGTTGTGATAAAACTATACCATAAAAATCATAAATCCCCTTACTTATGTCTTTTGTCAGTATGAAATGATTTTTACAATTTAAAACATTTTCAATAACTGCATAAGAGACGATAATGAAAAAAATTACAATTACACAAATAAAGAATGGCTTACCCCATTTACTGGATATGTCTTCCATCCCAGTTCACCAATTGCTGTTGTAGTATCAAGAAGCACAACTGTAAAGAGACAGAGCTACAGTTAGTAAGCAACCTTTACACTTGAAATAAATTATGGATAGTAGAAGAAGGAAAGGGTAAGTTTAATTGTTCCCTGTTTCTGAAGAATAGATTTTGACAGATGGGAGGAACAAAACACTGCATTGTGATAAAAAAAACACTGCATTGTGGGAAAAACACTGCATTGTGGGAAAAAACATTTGAACTTTGCACACTGCACTTGTGTTTGTAAGTGAGACCTTATACTTTTACCTATTGAAATTAGGTTTAACTTTACTTTTTTCTTTCAAGCTGATTGGTTTCCAGGGGAGAAATACAGTATTATAACTATTGATTTCACATCTTGTACAAAAAAAAAACCTACTTTATGTTTAGTTATCCATTAATTATTTTTTCTTCTCAGCTCTAGGATCAGAATCAATACTGATACACAACTATAAAGCAAGGATAATTATGCTTACAAATATAACAAAGCATGCTGTTGGCTCAGAAACAATCGCTGTATTTGTATCATGCAGGTGGAGAAAAGGCCAATCTCCTGCCTTTGCCCCATGTTCTATATACTGGCACAACATCCACCTCCTTAACAGAGCAGATTTTGGCACAAAAAATGCATACTACTTTTTAATCTCTTTACAAATGGATTACACTTGTTATTCTTAAACCCTAAACTAAGTTATATTGCCAGACCTCACAGGTTTGATGAATAGCACAGAAGTGTGTTACAGCGCTATAGTAAACAGATAAATGACTTTATTTGCTGCATGACTTAAAGCTTATTACAACCAATCAAATGTTTGCTTTCAAAAAGGGTGCCCATTGATTTTTTCCTAGTGATTGGTTATTATTGGTTACTAGACACAATGTAAACTTTGTCATTTCTATAACGTAACCCATTAGGTTCCAAAATGTGAGATGTGTAGCTCTGCCAGGAGTTTTTTTTTTTTTTGGGGGGGGGTTCCCAGCAAAGCAATCTATGTGATCTATCATTCTTTGTCAATCTCCATAACAGCTGGTCATAAAAGTAGATACAGTGGTTGCTGATCAACCATTGATGAAGGAAGCAGAAAGACTGTGGAAGCAATGAGATGTTCATAGAGCAATGTGTGGAGCAAATCTACAGGAGAATAGAAACACATGAGTCATCCTAAGGTAGCTTTCTCCAACTCAATTTGCCTGGTAGAAGGTAATTATTAGATTGGGACACAGCAATTTGCATTGTGACCATCTACATTTATTACTATACAAGTATGTATGAACACAGTACACAGCAATATTTAGGAAGTACAAATTGTGGAGCCTCACGGATTCAAAACTACTTAGGGGGGTTATTTATCAAAGTTGAATGCTAAAAACTCAAAATATTTAATTTTTTTACTATAAAATCCAAATTGTTAGTGTAAAAAAAACTATTTTTTGGGGGGATTGATTAAATCATGCAGCTGCAAAAAAATCTGAAAATCTGGCATCTCAGATCTACCAAGGCTGTATATACAGTAAGTCAAAGGGAGAAGTCCCTATTATTTTTAGAAGTTTCTCTGCACTGGAATTAGCTTGAAAATCCAACTATTTCCAACTTTTTGGACAAAAATATGAAAAATTAGGCTTTTTGGGAAAAAATCATGAAAAAAACATACTATAAGATTTTTCGTACAATTTTTTCAAGCTTTTCCCTGAACCGATTAATTTGGGCTTTTTAAATGCTAAACATGGTCAAATTGTGAATTCTAGTTTGGTCTGACTTTTTAAATTTAAATACTCAGAAAATTGAGAGTCAGATTTTGATAAATAAAGCCCTTGATGTTAAATTTAACAGTTGTAAATAACTCAGAACAAAAAGTACCCCAAATCTTCTGGGATTGCGAAGGAAGTATTGGCATATATAGAACATATGCTTGATCTCCCCATTATCCTCTCCCCCAGTGTGTGCCTCCTGGGATTCATGGGCGCACTACCTAGAATAACTACACTAAACCCTACTGCGTGCAGCTGCTTTATTTTGCCCAAAATGCAATACTGCTTCAGTGGAAGGGATATGGGGTCCGTGGCTGGAAAGTGAAACGCCATTGCCTGAATGAATAACCGCACCTAGTTAGAGCTCTTCAGACTGGTTTTACTAAGACTAACTGGGCTCTTTCCCTCTCTTTGATTTTCTACCTTTCTTTCATTACTATTAGGGATGGTCGAATTTGACCCATTCCGCTATGCCAAATATTTGCTTAGTTTATGGACATAAATTTTTTTATTTGACACACAGCTATTTTGTTCTCCCTTTGAAGTCTATGGGTGTAATTTATGTGGCGAAACTCAGCGAAAAAATGTGCTTATCATTATTTACTATTACTTTGTTTTTCATGTAATGTTTAATTTAAAAAGTTAAATAAAAACCTATAAAATAGTACCCCTAAGAGTGACTTCTGTCTTTCCCCTTATACTCATATTCTAGAAATTCAAAATTAACAATAAAAATGTAGTGGAAAAGATTCAAAAGTATTTTGTCACAAGAGGGTAAAGTAAGAAAGTACATACGCACTTGTTTTTACTCATTGAATTTGCATACACTGCAATAAGATTAACCAATTGTATTGTTTTGCTGTTCAGAATATGTGAATAATCTGTGAATGTGTGAATATGTGAATAATCATTGCTATTCACTTTTATACCCAGCTCTCTACTTTATTAAAAACAATAAACATTTCAGTTACCAAAAATTAAAAAAATTGTCTGCCAAACTCTAGACACATGACTCTTCGTGAGATTTTGATTGCCTATGGTGTTACAGTATATGTAATAGTAATAATTCAGCCTCCCATTGTGTGTTATATTTGAGTTTGTGAGCCAAATAATTGGTTTATTGTGGAAAAAAATATACTATATAAACTGATATAAAAGATTAGTCATTTAAGCAAGGAACTATTTGAAAAATGTAATATACTGTATATCAATATACTATTCTCATTTACCTTTTCCTTATCTTGATCATTTACCTGCAATATCACTTTGGATATATTTATTCTTTGGTTACATACTGTAAAGTATATATTTTACATGATGGAGGTGTTAGCTTCATACCAAATATTAAAATCATTGGCCAACCTCCAGTGTCATGATAAAGCTGCCAACTTGGCCAGGAAGAGTTTATTTGGGTTTCCTATTTTTAACAAATAAACTAAATATCCACCACCTGTGAACTCACCAAGTAACATTAAAAAGTTCCTCCTAAAAGGTTGCTTTAAAAAATAGTTGATTTTTATACAGATCCAGAATGCATGGGAGCTGAGGTCTGCAGGATAATGGATAATGGATCCTTCTGTCATTTGCATCTTTTGTCTACTAGAAAATCACATAAACATTAAATAAAGACAATAGGCTGGTTTTGCTTCCAATAAGGATTAATTATTAGTTTGGATTAAGTACAAGCTACTGTTTTATTAATGCAGAGAAGAAAAAAATGTAATTTAAAAAAAATCAGATTATTTGATTATAAAGGAGTCTGAGAGACAGTAATTCAGAGCTTTCTGGATAATGGATCCCATACCTGTATTTTCAAATTATAGGCCCTACAATAAGGGCCATCAAGCTCTTATATTCAATTTGTGACTACAAATGAATGGGAGGCAGTGGGCGATGGAACAAAGTGCATATCTCAAGGGTTAGAAATTATTTCAGAGTAACAGTATCTAAAATTGTATTTCTATACCGGTCTCCAGGAACTGTTAATGGTTTTGTAATAAAATAATCTATAAATGTTGGATATACTGCATTAGGTATTTTTTTGAAACTTGGAGCCAATTCATTGTCATGGTTCACTGTTTTTTTCAACTGTCCATATTCAGAGGATATTTGTTAAAATGTGATGAGAGTATATTTTTCTCTTGCACGTTAGGAGCCATAAAATAAAATAAATTATAAACTTTAATCAGTTTTGCTATGCCAAGAAAGGTTTAATCTTATAAGCAATATTTGTTTTTGTTCATGATGCTATGCATTTTATTCTTTGATGCATATACTTTTTAAGAGCCATTTCTTCACATCTTATTTCCCCTGCTTGCCTGATTCTGTATACTCTAGTTGGGAGCACCGATATTTTGCTCAATTCGTTTTCTGGCCATACTTCTATCGTTCTCTATAGATGGGAAGTAGGGTTTTTTTTCACCTAGTTTTGGCCCAGTTTATTTTTGTTGAGAGTAACAGCTTACCCAAAGTCTAAGAAAAAAAACACATTGTGGTTGTTTCCCAGGGGCGGAACTACAGGGGGAGCAGGGGTTGCAATTGGGCCAGGGTCCACACCCCCTCAGGGCCCTCCAGCAGCTCACGCACTGCTGATTACTGGCCGCAGCGGGCAATTTTGGTGCAGATTATCTGGTACGAAGGCGGACGAGGGCCCGGCTGCATGTCCTGCACCAGGTCCCGCCCCCTTCCAGTTACATTATTTCCCCAGGCTTTGGGTTGTTGTTACATTGCAACTTGTCCACTAGTCTACCATCTGATTAGGAGAAAAAGATATCTCGCATACCTCACACTGTAGACATGTAAATTCTTTATAATTCCCTAATAGTCATTCAATTTGTTTAATTTGCTCTGCTATATTTTTGGGGATGAGAGATTGAAGTTAACAATAAATATGGTGCACATTTAGTTTAACCTTCACATTAAAGCTAACCTATACTTCATTTGCTCAACAGCACATTAACCTCTGCAAATGAAAGCAATGCAAATTAAGGGGTTTATTTACTAAAATCCAATTTAATTATTTACTTTCAAAAATGTCCTCCCAAACTCCCATCCATGATTTGACCTTATTTATCATTAGAAATACTTAACAAAATCAGTTCTGAAAAAAAACTAAAAAAAAAAACATTTTTGGGGTTTTATGTGATATTGCTCTAAATATTCTAATTTAGCTTGTTTATTTAAACAAGCTGCTGTGTAGCCATGGGGGCAGCCATTCAAGTTGAAAAAGGGGGAAATGCACAGGCTACACAGCAGATAAAAGATAAGTTCTTTAACATACAATGGGATTCGTCAGAACTTCTGTTATCTACTATGTATCCTGTTCTTGACACATGCAATGCAACAGTATATTGTATAGTCATTTCCATAAAACACTTTCAGTTTTTGGTGTTACTGTTCCTTTAAAGATGTATTATTCTCAAAATATCCTTCTGTACCTGTGCCATAAGCCCAATCATTTCAGCACTTTCCAAACTGCAAACCTAACACTATAATTTCAGTTAATATGGAGTGTCATCATATTTTAGGTGTAACGTCTGCAAAATAAATTTGGAAATAAAATAAATATAAAAACATGCATATGTTTTGTCACTAAATAGTGTACAATTTCATTTAGAGACCCATACTAGGTTAACTGTCATATTGCACCTTATTTCCATGCAAATGTCTGTTTGCCTTGGCATTTAGCAATATTAATCTCCATCTGTTGCTGAATTAATTGGAATCATTGAATTAAAATATACTTTTCCCTTCCAAAATGAAATGTAATAATAAATAGATAGTGAAGTTCCTAGATTTCTCTAAATGTGGAAGAGAACATCACAATTCCTATATAAGAGCACTTATATACAGTATATAATTATATTGTGACAACTAGACCTGTAGAGGTACCTGGATCAGTGTCTTGGGTCTCTTTCCACAGTCTTTTGTGGAAAGACAAAGTCACAGAAGTTGCTCTTCTTAAAGGCAAGTGCCTGCTGTTTATTCTGTTACACAATCTTTGGTAACAAGCACAAACATAAATGAAAATCAAGGAAAAATAAACCCTAAACACAGTTGGCAGCCTAACTACAGTTGGGTGGCTTTCCCAACACCACCTTAACAGCAAAAGAACCAAAATATATATAGCAAAGTCACTGGTAACCAGTAGCTTCCCTGTCCAGTGTATCTCCTTGCTCTCTCTATGTTTGTATTATCTATTTTCTTTTTCCCATAATGTTTTTTCTTCCATTATATTCTTTCTTTTCTGTATCCTCTCACTGCTCTTACCAGCCTTCATTTGTTACCAATTTTTTTTTTTCTGTTTGTCCACTCTGGTCTCATATGCCCTCTAAATGTTCTCCACTGCCTTTTCATCCTTATTTGCCCTTCATTAATGTCCAATTACTAACTTATTGTTTCCCACATCCTTACTATTTATAGCACCTGTTCACATTGAAGCAAGTAACACCTTCAAACAGTAGGGTTTGCTTTCAATTCCTTTAGGTCTTAGCCCATGCTTAAGAATTCTTATGTTAAAAGGTTATTATCCTGTTGAAGGAAAGAATGGGTTGCTGCGAGGTTAGGTGATAGGAGGCCACAATAATAATTTAATTTGTAACGCAAAATATCTCTGCTGTATCTACATTAGCCTAATAAAAATGTGAGATCTATTGAAAAATTTTAAACAAGTTTTAGGTACTGTTATATGTTTTTTAATGCTGATTTAACCCTGCAAAGATATGGAATTTTAAACCATAAATCTGCGAGTCTCTTCTCAGCAACTTATAATTGGCAGTTTCTCTCACTTTAATTCCACAGCCCTCATTAAATATACTGAAGCAGCAAGAGCAGAGGGAAAGCTGTACCTGTTAATGGCCTATGAAACTGTTAAATTTTCCTACTCTGAAAGTGCCTAAGTGAGCTATAGCTTATCAGTAAGAGCAGTCATTTCTCCTTGTGGATTTTTCGATGATTTATTGAGGTATTTCTAAACATTCGGCGCACTAACAGTGCCACATGAATCTGTATTTCCCGATGTCGCTTTATAATTAAGATCCATGGCCAATGTTGACAAAGTGCGTTTCTTCCGCATGGCGATCACCCGTATTATCTTGTTCATGCATACTATGTATCGCAGTTACGTAAAGGTCAGATCATTACTGCCGAAGGCTATTTGTTGAAACATGAGCTGTTGTTAAAAGTGCTGAGATTAAGCATCAGAACATATACATTCTACTCGACAAGCTTATCTGTCCCTTTTCAGTTGTCACACTCAGAGATAAAATGTGTCAGATCGCCATCTTACAGTCAAAATATTTTAACATGACTATAAGGCAAAAAGGAGACATAATTCAGCTTTTTTCCTGTATAAGAGTATTCCCTACTTGTAAGGTCATCTTGCATTACAGATACCATTAGGCAGAGCTCCATACACTACACAAAATCCCCCAGTAAGCAAGGAAGTGACAGGCAGCGACAGCCTATATGATGCATCACTTGTGCCATGTCCCATCATGTCAGCTTAAAATAGCACTTGCTTTACTGTGTCTCAGCATGTAACAGACAGAAAGGCTCTTATTTATTTATTTCTTAAGTGGAATCCACAAGAACTGGACATTATATCTATAGCCAATGCCTTAAAGAGAGAAAATGTGACCTTAATAAAATATATGAGATTGTTTGGCAAACATTTTATTTATTATATGCACTGCCATGATGCCAACGCCAAATGCAAATTATAGGAGATTAAAGGAGAACCAAAACTCATTAAATAAGGAGGTTAGAAATGCAAAAACATTTTTGGGCTTCTATGCAAACCCTAGTCAACCAGAATTCTTTAGCAGGGAAGATCTGTGCCTCCGATGATGCCCCCAGTAACTCCCCATCTTTTTTTCTATTGATTTACTGTATTTAAGGCTTGACTCACAATAAACTGTGTATGTATAATATAGAAGTCATAACAGAAGTTTAATTTTATATTAATTTAAGTCCAGAAACCAGTGCACTCTGTATCAGTATTTAATAGTCTGCTCTGAACAGTCAAACTTCCTTTTCTGCTTGATAATTTTAATGGTGGTCCCTAAACAGCAGCTCACAAAGCACTAAGCATGTGCACTGTTCCTTTCACTCAAAAGATGGCCTTACAAGATCCAAGATGGCGAGCTCTTGTGGACAACTTTGAAGCTCTGATACTAAACCTCATAAGTTCAGTATATAACACTTCTTACATTTAATTTAAAATAATGCATTTCAAGCCAGATTCATTTTTAGGTTTTAATTGTCCTTTAAGGCCATAGATTGACATCTGCATTTAATAAGTTTTTATTTACTGCAGTTTTTTGCCAACTTCTTTACCTTCTTGTTCAGCATATTGTTGGTGCCACTCCCATGAGAATTATAGGAGGTGTTGTCATTACTATTAAATTCCTTATTAATCATATACTGTATTAGAGATTACACCAGCTGGTGCACAACATAGGAATGTCCAAAACAACCAGCATATTCCTTGATCTAGTGCAGACCGCTCAACAGTTGCTTTCCATTGAGACATTGCTGTAGCATAGCTGCTTTTCCATGTGAGTACAGTTTTAACTGCAATATACACTAACTAGTTTGCTGATACAAACCTGAACATATCTATTTGTATCTTTACATTGCAGTTTAAAGCACCATAACAACATGGAAGGTATAAAGTTATATACTGTATATGCTATGTTGCAGTATTTTATTTGGAGCATACATTTCCTACACTGCTCTATTACTTGGGAGCTCTTACTTTGCAGAAAGAAAACTCATCTTTATTTCCAATAACATAAACCAATGTACTGTGAAGGTCAACTGTGAGGAACTAGGCAGCCCTGGTCGTTCTTATATAACAGGGTTAGCCTACTTTTAAGCCTCACACAATCCTGTAGTTCCTCACTCACTCACAATGGGACTCTCAAAAGCCAAACGCCTCAACAATTAAATTGCTTATCTTCAAGGTAAATCCAGGGAAAAAGCTGAGTTTTGAAGGTTCATGAAAGCATATAAAATTGAAAGCCTCACACTCAGCCCCATCATCTACTGTTAATGAAATGGAATAAACACTGTATGTCACAAGTGTAATAAAAATATCTAAATGAATATAAAGTATGTATTAGATAATTGTTGCATCACAAGGTTTTACTTTATTTTCAAACTTGCCTTTTTTATTTCAAAACAATATTTTTCATCTAGAAATAATGTCTTGTCCAGTAAGAAGTTTTAATATATGTCCGGTGCATTGGAGCATTGGTCACAAAAAAACTACAGTATTCCACCTTTAAGAAGGGGCAGTAAATACTTACTGTATATGCACTTTTGCTAAAAATGAGCCCAATAAATAGGACTTGGATTACATAGGAAATGTATTCTAACATTCTTTTAATTGAAAAATCCATATTTTTTCAAATGCAGATAACGAGCACAGAATAATAAAATCCCCCTTTTCCCCCAGCTGCAGCCTTTGTTGGTTTTTGAGAGAAGGAGCAGCTCTTTATACATAGAGCATTTCTGCAGACTGGAAATTTGTTTTATTGGCTTTATGCTGCAGAATAATGGTGGTTTAAGCCAATGTTTTGTACTTGGTATCCTGTCCTGCTGTCACGAACACTGCTTGGAGCGTTACCAGGAGCTCTGGGCGGCGTGTCTATTCTCTCCTGCGTTGCTCCCAAAATGGAGGTGGCCATGGCTGCCACGTGGGTGAAGTCACTGCGTTGCGACAGACGCACAGCACATCACGTTGTGATGTCCACGGTTTTGGCGCCATATCATCTTTAAAGGCAGGCAGAATGGGTTCAAGGTCAAGTTCAGCCAAAGGTTCTAGTCCAGGAATGACTAGTTTAGAAAACAGAGCACCCAGTAATGTTAAATAAACAAAACCTATACTTGGGCACCATCATGGCGTCTTGGGCGTCCTTTTAAAGGTGATCACGTTGTGATGCCCACGTCGTTTTGGTGCCAAATCACCTTTAAAAGAATAGGTTTTGTTTGTTGAACATTCCTGAGTGCTCTATTTTCTAAACTATTGATTCCTGCACTTGAACCTTTGCCTGAACTTGACCTTGAATCCATTCTGCCTGCCTTTTTGAACCTTAGCCTGGACTTTGACCTCGATATTGCCTAAACCCTTGCCTGTACCTTGTTTCTGGACCTTAACCCTACAGCTTCCTCCATGGTCCTGACATCTCCCCCTAGGAGCCAATAGGCCCCCTGACACCTGCACTTTGAGAGTTACCCCATAAATGTGTTTGAGGTCTAGTAGCCCATAGCAACCTATCAGTTATTTGGTTGAAATATCCATTGAACAGGGTATATCTGTAGAAAGACGTCAAATCAACAGGACTTTTTTTTCCTTAAACTAGCTTTTCTCAAGTCAGAATGACATTTAACAGGGGCTTGCATGACTACTTCTGGACAGGTCAAATTTACAAGAGCTACAGTTAGTTTTGTATTTTTAAGTAAATGTACAGTATATGTATTTGTGTCTGTGTGTAAATATAGGTATAGGATCTGTTATCTGGAAACCCATTATCCAGCTCCATATTATAGGAAAACAGTATCCCATCAAATACATTTTAATCAAATAACTCAGGTTTTTAAAGCTGATTTTTTTTCTCTGTAATAATAAAGCAAGACTTTGCTTTTGATACCAACTAAGATATAATTAAAGGGATGGTTCACCTTTATTACAGTTTGGAAACAGATAAATAGATACAGTCATTTCAATTATATTTGCAATTATTAAAAGAAAAATGGACCAATTAAAATAGCTACCTGCAATGGTAGCACTGCATAAAGTCTCTTCACTGTGCCAGCCAAGCAACTCAGGGAGGGACAGGCTTTGACCGCTTATGTGAAAGCCCCTTCAATGGCTGAGTCACATCAGCCAATCCCATCACAAATATGCAAATTATCTGAGCATGTGCAGTAGCGTTCTATGCCAAGTGTCTGCGATCCTGTTGGCTTGGACAGTGAAAAGAGGCCAAGGATTTATGCAGTAGTACCTTTATAGGTTGCTCTTTTGAACCCAATCCGTTTTTTTTTTTTTTTTTTTTTAAATAAACCAAATTATAAATATGATTTAAATGACTATATTTATTTTTAATTCTAAACTGTAATAAATGTGAACAGCCCCTTTAAACCTGGAGGTAAATTGGAGGTAAAACACTCTTTTTGGGTTTTACTTACTGTTTATATATTTTTGTTGACTTAAAGGAGAACTAAACCCCCCCCAAACAAAAGTCCCATCCACAGCAATCAAATGAACCCTCTATGCTCCTTCCCCGCAGAGTGTATTTAAAAAAAAACAGTGCCTCCCATACTAAAGCTGACTTCTACAAGCAGAAATGTGCAGCTGAGCTAACAGGCAGCATCTTCTGAATCTTGGCGGAGCTCCATGTTGCCAAACTGATTGGAAAAGACCAAGAAAAAAAGCTAGCTGCATTTATAGGCCAGTTTTACTATGTTCATTGAAAATAGACTCTGTGGGGAGGGAATAGAAATGGAACTCATCTGGTGGCTGTGGATGGGGACTTTTGTCAGGGGGGTTTAGTTCTCCTTTAAAGGAACAGTAACACCAAAAAAGGAAAGTGTTTTAAAGTAGAAAAAAATAAAATGCATTGGTAAAACTACTGTGTTTGCTTCAGAAACACTACTATTGTTTATATAAATAAGCTGCTGTGTAGAAATGGGGGCAGCCATTCAAAGGAGAAACAGTTCAGGTTCCACAGCAGATAAACTCTGTAGAACATAATGGTGTTATCTGTTATCCACTATGTAGTTTGTGCCATATAGCCTTTTTTCAGTTTCTGCCATTGCTACTTAGCAGCTTGTTTATATTATTATTAACATGTATTTCTATAGCGCCAACTTGTTGCGTAGCGCTGTAATATGAACTATAGTAGTGTTTCTGAAGCAAACACATCAGTTTTACCAGTTCGGGGCAACCAGTGCCAGATTACTGTTGCTGGCTCCCCTAGGCCCACTGCCGTTTGTTGCCCTCATACTCAGCCCTTTATTTGCAAATTTTCATCATCAGGACCAGAGCAATGATGATTGGCACATGGGAAATTTAAAAAAACTATTGTATATCCTGCGTATCCCCAGTGTTTCTGAACCAATGTGGGTGTGGCTGGGCAGCATGCCGCCCCCAAAAATCCTGCCCCCCTAGGCCTCGGCCTAGGTGGCCTTCCCACAAATCTGGGCCTGGGGGCAACAGTAAATTATATATTCATTACTGTTCCTTTAATTTAAGATATGGCGATCCAAATCACTGAAAGACCTCAAAAACGGAAATCTCCTGGTTCCAAGCATTCTGGATAACAGGTCCCATACTTGTACCTATGTGTGCTGAGAGATTGAGGGGGGTTGAACTTGATGGACAGTTGTCCTTTTCAACCCAAATTATCTATGTAACATATGAAAATTCTGCTTTTATTACTGTATCTAAAGAACATATAAACTTGTCATCAGGTGAGATGACAATATCCAGTATCACTCAAGCAACTAGAAGCAGACTATTGATATTAAATACATTCTGCAAAACATAATCCTTAATATTCATACATTTTATACAGTACAAGTAAAAAGGAACTCATGTTATAATGTGCCACTGCCCAAAAATTCCTTTTCCATTTAAGGTGAAGATGCAATTCCTATAATTTGCCCTTTGCCTGGATTTGACGATGGATTGCTAGGAGAAGCAAGTAATATTCCTCCGGCTTGCTGCTTTTCATTGTGCTGTGCCTTCTGTCACTATTTTCAGAGTCTCTTCATTTATAATTTACAGTTTTAAGCACAAGGCCCTCACAGCGTGAGCATTTTACAGGTGCGGCTAGGTCAGGCTGCCAAGCTAAAATACAAGCTTATACATACTAATGATCAGGAGCCTGTAACATTCACTTTCATCAATTTCAGTCCACATGCTGGTTTCACTCATGCTGCTCCTTCAATGGGAGATTTATCTCCCCTCCCCAAATACCCATCACAATTCTGTCTATTCCACAGCTCAAGAAAAAGCAGCCTACTTCTTTATTATGTAATTCTACTGTTGAGAGGAGGGTTATAAAGTACCAGGACAATATGTACCAGTCCAATATCCCCCTCCAATATACAGCATTAGTGATGGGCGAAACTCCCGCGTTTCGCTTCGCCGAAAAATTTGAGAATTTCCAGAGAAATTCGCGAATTTTTCGCGTCAATGGCGTTGCGTCGTCTCCGACACGTCGCGACGTTTTCGGTGTGCGTCGCGTCGTTTTTGGCGCGTTGCGTCACAAAACGACGCGCGACTCTTTTTTGTTGGCGAATTTTTCTGCGGCGAATTTTTGCTGCCGTTTCGCAAATTTGTTCGCCAGCGGCGAATAGCGGGAATCACTATACAGCATATCTTTTATTTAGATTTATTTAAATTTTATATATTTGAATTGTTTAAATTCATTATTTAACATTTACTTTTAGTTTTTTTAATTGGCATTTTAATTTATTTTTTTTCATTATTATTTTATTCTAATTATTTTATTCAGTTCCTTTTCTGGAGCAAGCTGGTGAGCAAGTCACAGTATATAATTGCCTAATAAAAAAAAGGATTTTATGAATACATTTGTGTTTGTGCCCAGCTTTGCTTGCTACTGTACACTTGTATATTCTAAGTTAAATGAGAGATCCCAAGATTCTGGACAAATTATCAGTGCCTCCCAAAAAATAAATAACTGTACAATACCCGCAGGACATGTACGGCCTGGAATCCGCTAAGGGGTATTTTTTTATGTGCTCTGGAAATGCAGAACCAGCACTTTGTGGCAAAAATTGATTGCAACAGTGATTTTCTTTGCAGTTAGCAACCAATCTCCATATGTTTTCTTTTCATTTTGGAGTATAAGTAGCATTTTTTATTCAGTGTGTGCCTCTGTAGAAAACAAACGTACAGACTAACCTTCTTTCCCCTTGTGTTGATAAGCAGCTGATGCACGGCCGCCATATGTAAAAAAAGTTTTCCGAGGAGCAGAAACCCATAGAAGCCAATCAGCATTTTTAATAAGGGGCAGATTTACTATTGGTTCGAATACGAGGGTGAATTTACCCTCGAATTCGACCAATCGAATTGTGATCGAATCGAATTCGACTATCAAATTTGAAGGATTTTACCGCAATTCGATTGATCGAATAGAAATGATTTGATTGAACGATAAAATTGGTTGAATTGAACGATTCAAACGATTTTAACCATTTGATCGAATTTTTTTATTCGATCAAAAATAATTAAAACCAGGTTGAAATTGGTGAACTAAGCAGTCGAATAAAAATTTAAATATTCGAATATTCTAATAGAATTTTATTCAAATTATTCTAATCATTCGATTCCACTGAACTTTCAAAATTCGATGGTAAAAGTGGTCTTCAAAAACAATCGAAAATTTTAAATCAATCTTTTTGAAAATGTGATCGAATTTCCAATCCTTCGTGTGAATTTGATAAATCTGCCCCTAAATGTTACATTATAGTCAGTTGCTGAAAGTTACTGCACCCGGGCAAGCTCAGGGGTCATTTACAAAGAGTGGTTTGCATGTTTTGTTTGCACATTTGCATCCCACCCATCACTTTTCTAAATTACCAAAGACACCTGTATGTTCTTCATGAATACAGCAGTGACTGGGTTCAGCAGCATACAAATTAAGGAATGCTAGCGGAGGGCAGCCCACAATATACCCTGAGCTCTTAGTGCTGCACTCTGCACCTAGAAGCTAGATCTTGGATGCAAGTGCTTTCTAAATGAGCACTAAGGGTCCACTTTTGTGCCTCTTAGTGCTTGTTGCAGTACAGGTCGTAGCAGTATCAGACTAAGGGAGGTGGGATCCATAGAAAAACCCAAGATAAGGGCCCACCTCCCCATCCCCCCAGCTAATGAGCCAAAGCCCCATCCCCCAGCTAAGTGCCAACTGCCCTGGCCTCCCAAGATAAGGCCCTACAGCATCATCCTCCCAGCTAAGGACCCAAAGCCCCACAGCAAAGGGTTCAACACCACATCCCCCCACCTAAGGATCCACAGCCCCCACATCCCTGCCCCCCTAGATAAGGCCCCCACTCTGGCACCTCCTTATGATTAACTCATGATTACACAAGCGCCACTTATTACCACAATGATTAATGGTGTATTTTCATTTTCCACAGCACAACATTCTATCTCCTGCCTATGTGCCCACAGCCCAGCCATCTGTAAATTACCCATTTCAATGTCTTTCATTGCATTACCACATCTATCAGGGCTCTGGAAATACAATTCTAAAGAAACAGAGCCTCTTTTATAATGGCAGATGTAAGATAAGTTGCAAAGAGGAATTGCATATGTCGGCCACAACAGAACAATTTGGCTCTATAAAGGTACAGCAGTATAAATTCCCATTCTTTATAGCGTAAGCTTATGTAGAGGTGTCAGCTTCATGTGGACAATATATTTCTTTCTAACCATGTGATATTTTATGATTCGGAATAAGATTACTCTTCAAATAAATGTAAATGTTTTACAACTAGAAGAGAATGCCCAGCGCTATACAAAATGTAAAGGGTTACAGTCATCCACCCCTGCTCGCTACAGAGGACTGCATTAGTAAATATAAATGTGCAATTGACAGGCATCCTTCTCCCCATAACCACTGCATGTGTAGTAACAGATTTCTATTCCTGTCTCCTTGTGACATACACATTTAGAATAATGGTTTCAATATGAAAAAGCCTTGTTCTATTTTTCCTCTCCCTGGAAAAAAAATCACCTGCCTATATACTGAATCTCTCTAGTGATGTAAGGCATTGCACTCAGCAGGCTAACCCCGGTGTCTGTCAACAGGCAACTACTTTAGAAGAGTTTTTAGAAGATACATCCTTACTATAACAGGGTATTGAAGTACAACCATGATGACAATGTAAGGAATTTTAAAGTAGAATCTTAAAGTGGAACCTGTGGCTTAATCTAAAAATATCTGGAATGTGTACAACAGTCATGGTGCATGTGTATATGTTACTGTTTGCCCAGCAGAAAAAAACTCTTAGTGCAGAAGACAATTGCATATTCTTGGTAATGTAATGCAGGTATAGGACCTGTTATCCATCATGTTCAGGACCAGGGGTTTTCAGGATAAGGGGTATTTAAAAAAAATCATCTAAACATTCAATAAATCCAAGTTAATTATATCTTATTTGGGATCAAGTATAATGTTCTGTTTTAGTATTAAGTGAAAAAAATATATATTACAGAGAAAACAAATAACATTTTAATTATATATTTAAAATGAAGTCTATGGGAGATGGTCTCTCATAACTTGGGGTTTTCTGGCTAAAAGGCTTCTAGACAACAGATCGCATAACTGGACAGGCTAAATACAATATAACAAGTTTAAAATGCAAAAAGATCTTCATATTTATATTTAAATAATAACATGACAGTTTTGTAGGTCTCTAGGACTCACTTTACTAGGCCAGGTGGCCAGTGCCCAAAATAATGGCTTTAGCATTAATGGTGTTGTCATTTAAGACTCTCTACAAAACATTAATTAAAGTAGAGATGACCAGTTGCTGTATCTTCCTGTTCCTATTATATACTTTTTGGCATTACTGATGTTTCATCTTATATCTTCATCTTATATATATAGATATTATTTGTACATTTGTGTAAAGGTATGGGACCTGTTATCTAGAATGCTTGGGACCTGGGGTTTTCCAGATAACAGATATTTCCATAATTTGGATTGTCATGCCTTAAGTCTACTAGAAAATCCTGTAATTAGTCTGTAATGTTAAAGGGATCTTATCATGGGATCCTGTTTTTTTTTTTTTCCAAAAAGCATCAGTTAATACTAGTGCTCCGGCAGAATTCTGCCCTGAAATCTATTTCTCAAAAGAGCAAACAGATTTTTTTATATTTAATTTTGAAATCTGACATGGGGCTAGATGTATTGTCGGTTTTCCAGCTGCCCCCAGTCATGTGACTTGTGCTGATAAACTTGTCACTCTTCACTGCTGTAGTAGGTGCAGTGATATCACCCCTCCCTTTCTCCCCCCAGCAACCTAACAACAGAACAGTGGGAAGGTAACCAGATAACAGCTATTTAATACAAGATAACAACTGCCTGGTAGATCTTAGAACAACACTCAATAGTAAAACCCAGGTCCCACCGTGACATATTCAGTTACATTGAGTAGGAGAAACGACAGCCTGCCAGAAAGCAGTTCCATTCTAAATTGCTGACTCTTTGTGAAAGCACATGACCAGGCACAATGACCTGAAATGGTGCCTACACACCTATATTACCACTAAACAAAATACACTTGCTGGTTCAGGAATTAACATTTATAATTAGAGTTAATTATTTACAGGGTAAATTTAGAAATAAAAACTACATCATAAAAATCATGACAAAATCCTTTTAAGTTCCTTTTCTCATTTTACTTTTCTTTACTTTCTTTACTTTTCATACACAGTTGAAGTCAGCATTACAAATGTTACTTTTTATTTAAATTGATTAAACTTCAAAATAGAAAATCACAGTTTTTCTGAAAATATTTCATCATTTAGCTTGGTCGCTATAAATGCAGAGCATGCAGTCTAGCTTCCCTGCCATGAAAACCCACATACAGTACTTACTGTTCCTGCTGCAATACTGAAACGCTTCCCGCAGTGCCAACATGCACTCTTCCATTTACAAAGATATCATTTGGTAAACTGCTTGAATATTTTGCAGATTCTTTTTATACTAGCAGTTAATAACATGGACGGTAACGGGAAAGCAGAGGGAAGAAAAAAGGAAATATGGCAAAGAAGATGATAAGATAATGTCTTTGTGATAGATTATAGCTTTCTAATTGATGATGATATCAATATTTAAACATTTCTTGTCATTATTTATTAAATAGTTTAACTAAATATGGCATCGGATCCCTGTCTTTATGGCTCCACTATTCATTATCGACAATGTCAATAATTGGTATTACAGTAAATATGTTTATCGCTTCATGGTGGAAAGAAATGTAAGCATTCTACAAGAAGTTGGATCAAAGGACAATATAATAGTAAAGGCACATTAATGGACCAAAATAACCCAGTCTCCATAACATTCACCTGTTACCACAAAAATACCCAAGCAAGTGCCGGAAAATGCTTGTTCGCAGTTTAATATAGACACAAAAGAGTCAGGTCAAAGGATGGAAGATTTTTCTCTGAATTTCAAATACAGTTATCATACCCTTCATCCAGAATATTTGGTGCCTGGGGTTTTCTGGATAACAGATCTTTCTGTAATTTGGAGGTTCATACCTTAAGTCTACTAGAAAAATCTTGTAAACATTAAATAAACCCAATAGACTCGTTTTGCTTCCTATAAGGATTAACTATATTTTAGTTGGGATAAAGTACAAGGTACTGTATTATTATTACAAATAAAAAGATATTAACTTTTAAAATATTTAATTATTTCGATAAAATAGGGACTATAGGTGATGGCCTTTCCATAATTTGGAGCTTTCTTGATAACGAGTTTCCGGATAACAGAACCCATACCTGTAGTCAGTTGTCACTTCTTCCTTTATCATATACTATGGGGTTATTTGTTAAAGGTCGACTTGTGTTTTTCAAGAAAAAAATTTTCGAGAGCAGTTTCAAAATATTTCAGGATAAAAAAATTTCAACATTTATTAAGCTGCATAAAGCCTTAATCTGAAAATAGGCCAGCTAAAACCTGTCAAGGTCATGTAGAACAAAGTTACTGTGGGCACTTGCACACCCTGAATGGAAGACACGATACCTGGTGCTCTTTGGTAGAGGCACGGCCTCCTCAATGCTGCATAGAAGTAGAAAAATCCAAGGTACTCAGGATATAGCAAGCAAGGAACACCTTGCACGTTTCTTTGCGGAAGTGAGCAACGTTTCGGGGTCACACCCCTTTGTCAAGCATGTAGAAGTCAGTGGCAGAGTTCCCTTGAACCATTTGAAGATGTTGTTGTGACTTGATGATTTTTGCCTTTTTGTTTTGTTGTTGGTTTCGTGCTCCAAAATTCTTTCAATTTGAGATATTCAAAGTTTTATTTTGCTGATAACTCAATCAATTCAAATATTCAAGTTTTCCCCCTATTGCATTAATTTGAGTTTTTTATATTGAAGTTTTATAAACGAGCTGGAGAGAGTTCAGAGACGTGCAACTAAACTAGTTAGGGATATGGAAGACTTTATTATAATGTCAAGGTTGGGGTTGTTTTCTCTGGAAAAAGATGCTTGCGAGGGGACATGATTACACTTTACAAATACATTAGAGGACATTATAGACAAATATCAGGGGACCTTTTTACCCATAAAGAGGATCACCGCACCAGAGGCCATCCCTTCAGACTAGAAGAAAAGTACTTGAAGCAGCGTAGGTGGTTCTTCACAGTGAGGATAGTGAGGTTATCATTTTGCTCGATATTCGATTTCTCGATGAAATGGTATGATTGAATACTGATCGTTCAATTTCACGAAAAAAAAACTTACTTTTGCCTTCGAGCCTCCGAAAAATTTGTACGATTCCTACGATGTGAACGATTGAACGCTTCAATCTTACGAATGGTATT
Source organism: Xenopus borealis (assembly GCA_024363595.1). Classification (NCBI taxonomy): domain Eukaryota; kingdom Metazoa; phylum Chordata; class Amphibia; order Anura; family Pipidae; genus Xenopus; species Xenopus borealis. Next base: position 15,857,011 of record CM044433.1, read on the forward strand.
CGAGCAGGACTTCCCAGGCTTCCCATAGGCTTCTATTGCAATTCGGTAGGTTCAATCAGGCATTCGAAGGATTTTAAAATTTTGTTTTCTTCGATCATCGAATGATCAAATTATCGAATATCCGATCATTCGATCTATTCGATAATTCGGTATTAGATGATCGAAGATGCCAAATTAGAATATTCAAATATCCGATTAAATTGTACAATCGTAATTCGAACTACGATCTATTCACGTGAATTTTGTAAATTTGCCCCTTATTATAGCTATGGGCATATACGATTTGTGTGAAAGTGTGGAGGGGTGTGTGTATGCTGGGATTTAATTTGGAGGGGTTGAACCTGATTGACGTTGTCTTTTTTTCAACCCAATTTAACTATGTAACAATTTTTTTATAAATAAGCAAACATTTGAGCAGAGAGTTTATTTAACATAGAAAAAAACCTCACAAACTTGACCTTTGATAAATGTTTCCCCACATGTGCAATGTTGAAAGGGAGAAAACCATAAAAGAAATGCTAATTCCAAATTACTTCACATACGTTCATATATATATATGTCAAGATGGGCACCCAGGGGTGCACTGGCATATAAATAATGTACATAATAGAACTTAGCTTTGGCCCATGAGTTGATTAATCAGATGCTATACCAGAAAGCCAATCAGTTAGTTTACTATATTGTGATACAGGCTTCTGCAGCCCTGGCTAGGATGATGATCCCATGCACACACCTATATGAGGGAATGGATCATCAGCACTGACGCAACAACACCACAGTCAGCCAAATATGCCTTTAGGTGGCCTCATAATCAGACAAACCAGCAAGTGAGACTATTTTAAAATTAACACAATGGAAAGCACATATTGACACAACTGTGCCCAAATACTTCTGGAATGCCACATGGTTGCCAGTGTGTCCTTTCCATTTAATGTGTTGACACTGAGGAATACTGAAGCTAACTGTCACCCTTGTTTTGCTAGGTGATAAAAGTCACAAGGTTTGCCCAGGTGTAAAAAACAATATTAACCAATCAACAGAGGGTGTTTACTGATCACCTGTTTAAAAGCAACCATCTTATTGGTTGCTATGGGTTACTGCTCCTGAGCAAACTTAGCTCCTTTTATTACAGTACATATAAGGGTTCATCGGTATCAGCTCCAGGGTTTCCACAATGAGATGCAATGTGCTCTAGAAGTGGCACAACCTAGACACACCTAATTAGTGCCAAAACTAAACAAAATTGTCTGTTTTCAATCATCGGGCATGAAAGCATGTCCACAATTGCACTGTAAGTATGGGGAAAATGCTGCATTATGGGGGAAATACATGGTGATATGTCCCATTTTCGCCCATCATTTAAGCAGTAGCCCCATATGAAATATAAGGGCACTAAGTTTTCCCAGGAGTTGTCTGATTGGCTACTATAGGTTACTGCCCTTAGCAATCTTACTACATAACCCCATAGGAGTCTCTCTGTCTGTCTCTTTCATTCACTTCAAAGGACCATTAAACATATCCATAATGAATTCACATAAATCAGAGGTCGATTGACACCTACAAGCATAGTTTTCAGCTTATGATACTGTGAATGGTGAACAATCAGGCCCATGTTAAATTTAATTGATAAACAGCTTCCCTGTATGTTTTGATTTCTAAAAATGAAACAAAAAACAGCCAAACACTTAGAAAGAATATAATGAGTTAGCTTTAATTAGGAATATATAAAGACCAGAAAATGTGTGCTATTACATTGATTGAGTCAAGAAAGTTTTAAGGCAATTGTTGACCCCCCATTCACGTTAAGTTGCCCAAGGATAAAGCCCCACAGTTACAAAACTAGCTGAAAGTGAAAACAGGTTGTGGCATGTGCTTTGAACTGCTGAACCTCATAAATAACAGATAACCCTCCAAAGAACAGCCTCTAAAGTACAGATCGTTACATAGTTAAATTGGGTTGAAAAAAGACAAAGTCCATCAAATTCAACCCTTCCAGATTAAAAACCAGCATCTATACACACACACCCCTCCACTCTTTCACACAAACCGTACATGCCCATAGCTATCCTATGGGGCAGATTTACTAAATTCAAATGAATTCACATGAAGGATTCGAATATTCGATCGAATTTTCAAAAAGATTCGAATTCGAATTTCGAATATGCAAATTAGGCAAATTCGACCAAATTCGACCATCGAATATTCGAATTTGAATGATTCGAATATTCGAATTTAATTTTATTAGACTATTCAAAAATTCAATGGTCGAATACTTCCCCTTTAAATTTAAATTCGATCACCTACTTCGCCAGATTAAACCTACCGAAATGGGGATCACTCCCTAAGATCGAATTAGAAAAATTTGATCGATCTTTTAAAAATCGTTCGAAAATTCAAATTGAGCTAAAAAAATATTGGAATTTGAAAGCATCAACAGAATGAGCCATCACAACATCACCCGGCAGTGCATTCCACAACCTCCCTATCCTCACTGTGAAGAACCACCTACGCTGCTTCAAATGAAAGTCCTTTGCTTCTAGTCTGAAGGGGTGGCCTCTGGTGCGGTGATCCTCTTTATGGGTAAAAAGGTCCCCTGATATTTGTCTATAATGTCCTATAATGCATTTGTAAAGTGTAATCATGTCCCCTCACAAGTGCCTGTTTTCCAGAGAAAACAAACCCAACCTGGACAGTCTACCCTCATAATTTAAGTCTTCCATCCCTCTAACCAGTTTAGTTGCATGTCTCTGCTGATATGATGATATGAATGAAACGTGAGCTAATTCATTAGATATACAGTTCAGTACATCAGATTCGTAGACATTTTCATCATATAGGGACTGTCAGGAATCCCTCTTACCTGGCCCCTCGGCTCCGGTCCTCCCAAGATGGCGGCTCCCACGAGGATGGTCGCGCCGGAAGTGCGCGCCGGAATAGCCGCCCGCGTCAGAAGCGACGCGCCCGCGTCAGAAGCGACGCGCCCGCATCAAAAGCGACGCGCTGCATCAAAAGCGACGCGCTCGCGCCGGAAATGACGCGCTGATGCAGGAAACTGGCGCCTACTG
>CM044433.1:15861341-15881341 GCA_024363595.1 Xenopus borealis
CTTTTGCTACCTCCTCCCTCGGTCCTTACTACCTCTGAGGCCTTTTGGCCTTACAGGGACATTGTGAAATATTCAAAAAGAAAGACAGAGGATGAGCACTTTCAGTTAATCCTGGCACCGGTAGTACTAGTACAGGTATCTAGAATGCCCAGGAAATTTCAAATAATTTTTGTGGCCACTTTGACCATCGAATTTCAAAAATTCGATCGAATCAAATGAATCGAATAAAAATCTTTTCGATCATTTGACCATTCGATGGTCGAAGTACTTGACCTTTAAAAAAAAAATTTAATCCCTAGTTCGCCAGATTAAACCTACAGAATTGCTATACTTCCCTATGGGAAGCTCCCATAGCATTTTTTTTTTGGTTTTTTAGATCGAATTAAAAAAAATTAGATTGAATGGTTAAAATTGTTCGAATCGTTCGATCGAATTTTTCCTATTCGATCTATCGATCGAATTTTTCCTATTCGATCTATCGATCGAATTTCGTTAAAACGATTCAAATTCGATATTCCAAATTGAAGGGTTAAAATTTGACCAAAATTCGACCCTCGAAGTTGACCAATAGTAAATCTAAGTATTAAAATAATGTTTAAACATGAATTGAACCAAATAGAACGGTTTTACCTCTAATAAGGATTAAGTATATTTTAGTTGGGATCAAGTACATGGTAATGTTTTATGATTACAGAGAAAAAGGGAATAATTTTTAGAAATTTAAATTATTTGGATAAAATGTAGTTTATGGGAGATGGCCTTCCCATAATTTGGATCTTTCTGGATAATTGGTTTCCGAATAATGGATCCCATATCTATACCTCTTATTAGTGAACTGAACAGTTTTGAATATATGGAAGGCAATGTGGAATGGATGGCCAAAACAGGTTGTCCATGTTTAGCAGACAAAAGACCATCCTAAAATGCCCAATACTTGATCTCAACCTATATATCCTATAGAAACCATACCTGTGAGAATATGATGCATTACTAACTCACAGGGAGCAGATTAGGTGCTAAGCAATGAATTCAATAAATATGTAAAGCATTCTTTTCTCCTTGTCTATCAAGAGCTTAAGAAAGGTCCACTATATATTCATACCTTTCAAGGGCAAGCAGTGGATCAAATAAAACTTTTCTTTAGATGTATACCCTGACGCATTGTCAGTAATTTCACATGCCTCTACTAATAAGAAAACATGCTTCTATGCATGCTATAAATTATATATTAGTGCATAATTTATCTGTGTTTTTCCCCCCAAAGATTTATAATCAAGACTTTATTATTACGTTCGACACTAGGGACCCATGCATTAAGAGGGAATTGTTTCATATAGTGCAGTGAACATTTTGCCTCTTTCTACGTTAAAACAATTATGGTTGTAATATGCAATCTGCAGAATTACTTTCTCGTACCTGCTCTGGACAAAAAAAGATAACTTTTCTTGTTTCTCGCCTATAATAATTCCCTCATTGTCATTTTAGTATGTGAATGGTTCATTTCACTGTGTAGATAACTAGGGCACATTAGGGGAAATTGAATATTTTGAATCACAGGCAAGGAGGCTAATTTGCACTCTCCTTAGACAGAATGGACTGCTAGTACACATTACATTATCTCTCAGCATCGCTTGTGTAAAATTAAAATATTTAACTTTAAATACATGACATTTCCTTGTTGCTATTGCACAACATTTTTATGAAGCCATAACAGATGATTCTGCTGTGTGCTCCTCTTTTCAGCCAAGATCACCTAGAAAGCCAGACGAGAGTCCTTTTTTTTAAAATTACAGCTTTATTTATGCCGATGTGTATTAGTGGTGGGTTATAAGTAATTTAACTGGAAGATAAAAATATATTATGGCTGCAAATAACTACTACTGTATGTTATATTTTCCATCTACTTAAGGGTTCAGTTGCAAGAAGTACAGTTACTGGGTGCAATAAAGAATTCAGATTTAAATGCAGCAAACCACAAATATTTCTACAACCATTCACAAACCCTCCAGACGTTTCTCATGTAAAACTATTCCCACTGGTTTTCTAAATATGTGCTATACTGTAACAACTGTGATGTTGTAGTGGTCAATGGAAATCCTCCCAACCTCAAAAATCAGCAGGAACCTGGCTCAGAGTATATTGTACAATACACCTGCCCCAAGAGCTTTAATCTAAAAAGTCATGTCCTCAAGTATAAAGTGTTTTCTCTGGTTTATAAATACCCTTTAAGTACCTTTACATCCCTTTTCAATTGGCCATTGTGATGCCTGCTGCACTGTGTCATAGAAGCAGAATCATCAACATTTTTGTGGCAAAATTTAGAATTTGAGTTTTCAATACAAAAAAATGTTATAGAGTGCAAAAACGTAATAACTCAAATTAATAATTGCAATCTAAATGCTTGCAAGCTCAAAGTCAAAGGAAGTTGTATTTTTAAATGCCAAACTATTATGCAAATTGGGTTCACCAGATCAATTTTCATTGAAAATAAAGGGTAGAATGTGATTTCACTGTGTTCAAGTTGATTTTTAACGTTTCATCAATCAATTTATTTCTTAAATCAGCTCACGTTCAAGTTTTTTGAGTTATAATTACAAAGTGAAACATGCTAATATTTTAATTTTGATAAAACTGCACCATGTTCCTCAACCTGAAGATTCTCTGATAATTCTAGAACTAATAAATACCTGTTCTTGTATTACAAATGTCAGAGCTGGTGACAACCAATATGGTTATCTTACAAGAAACTGGAATGCTTAAAAAATGTAATTGTTCAAAAATCTGAGAATAATTCACTGGGACTGAGTTACTAAAATGGCAGATTTCATTCAAATCTCAAAACCATTATTAGCAGGCAAACCTATTAAAACATTTTAAAAATGTCAATTTGTCAGAATGGATTCAATTGCTTTAAAATTCAATCAATCTAACTAATGAGCATTGTGTTGATTTTAATGCAATACAAGTTCAGCGTTGGGTCTTTAATTCTTCGTTTCGTGAAACTTTTTTTTCTGTGCTCCTGTGAATTAAATTAGTGCAGAAAAAAAGAGTTTTGTCTCAAGGTATTTTTGTAACCTTTGTTACCAGCTCAGTAAAAAATAAAAATTACCAATACTTAAAAGGGGAAATATTGTAACTTTGAAAATCTAATATAAGCTTCAGCTTATGGAAATTAGAAACTTTCTAAATATCAGCAATTAAAATGTTGTATGTGTTTCTGAAATAATTAGTCAGTCTTCGGCATCCTTCACCCAGCAATCTGTCTCTCTTCCTTCTACCGTCATTTAGGAGTCAGAGACAAACTTTTATATTAGTTAGCTCTAATACATCTGCTAATAAAGATACATAAGACTTGTCAATCAAAATCTGATTCTGACTTCTGCTTGAAGATAGAGTGAAAGAAGAGAGAATGATTAATTATGGTAATGTATAGATTAACATGATTATTGTAGAAACAGTACAGAAGTTTTAACTTAGACAATGTCTTATTTCCATGAGATGAAGCTTTTATTAAATGTTTTTTTAATTATAGTTCCCTTGTGCTTCTGGAGGCCATATACCCTTTCCCAACTGTCACTTCTCATTCAAAGACCAAATTCTGGAGGTGATAGAAAGGGACTACTCTCAGGAACACCCATTGTATGAAAGGGAGAGACATACTACCATATATCTGAATGGCGGGATGGGAGTGAGGATGCTACATGCCTACCATTGCCTGCCCCTCATGAATATAGTGCTATTGAATGCAGGCAGCTTTATATTCATAGGTTGGTTGCTGATCATTCATCAGGATGCAAAGTCCAAAAATCTTTGTGGATTGTGCCCATTTTTTGTACATTTTAGCATGCCTTCAAGATCATAAATAATTCCTTTCCTGTTTATAGAATCTGTACCTGCCAGGCTTACAGCTGGCATCCAGCATTTTCATAATCTGTTCTTCTAAATGTATCTGTTTTCCTGTTTGTACAGTCTTGCATTCATCTGAACTTAATCTCATTTATCTTCCCAGCAGTTTATAGAAGTTTATATATTTTACAGCAGATTATTACTTAGTTAATTACTTTATATAAATGTTCATAGATAATTAAATATGCTGATATAGTCTATTTATAACTTCATTCTCCCTGTACTTTAACCTTTTTTTCTTTTTCTCCTTGGGACATTGGGGTCCGTTTACTAAAGTGCGGTAAATTTGAACTTAAGTTTCCGCATGTTATCGCTGAGAATATTTTTCTGCCAGAATATTCGCAGCGACTAAGTTTACTAAACAGCGATGTGCTCAGAAGTCATTGCGATCACTTGCGGTAACTACGTTAGCGAACCAGCTTACGTTAGCGGTAATTTTAGCGAGTTGCGAATTTTCTGGCGACAATTTCCATTTGCATATATTTATTCTAGAAAATAGTCTTGTTTTATGCGTTAATAATGGCTTTAATTATGGCAATTTTTACTGTGACATTTATTGCCAGAAATGCATCTTCAAAACTCATAAACTTTATTGACTGATGATTATACCATCCAACAGCATTACAGAGTGACACCAATCAAACATGCATCATATAAACCCATACTTCATCCATCCACACACACACCCTTCTGTCCATAGAATCATACAGTATGAACAAGAAATCATACCAGTTATCTCTTTGTATCATTTAAATGTGCAGTTTAAATGAGAATTAAACTCCCATTGAGAATTTTCTGGCCAAAAAATAAGTTAACACCACTATATAGATGGCGGTAAAATGTTGCGAATATTCTGGCGTTAATTTTGTCTTTCACACATTTCGCTGCTTAGTAAACCATGCGTTAATATGTACGTAGCGTTATTTTCAGCGGATGCGATAACTGGCGAATACATATTCTTGCGCAAGAAAATTCGCAAATTTATATTTACCACAGGTTAATAAACTCGCGAAAACATATTCTGCGTTAAATTTGTCTGTATTTTGTGCGCAAATTTTTACCGCACTTTAGTAAACGGACCCCATTGTAGTGAAACACAAGAGCAAATATTTAAAGAAATATCAATGCATCTAATACTCCACATGTTATAATCAAATCATATTCTACAAATCACTTAAGAAGTTCCAGTTAATATTCCATGCCTTGTCTTAAATGAAACCATGCTAACATCCAATAATTAGTGTTCATTATGTACTCCCTCATACACTCTCTCAATATCCATCAACAAGCATTCGGAAAAACATTTTTTTCAGATATTGCCACCAGTTTTATGGCAATCAGCATAAAAGTGTGTAGCTACAAACCTGCTTGGCTAGACTAGATATAATATTAAATTCCTCTTCATAATTGTTCTAAAAAATCTTTTTCTACTGTGTACAGTAAACATATTTACAATTATAACCAAATGTGCCACCAGCTTTTTTACTAATAAAAACAATTCTATTATGGAAGGGCAACAATAGTTGGTAATATTAATAGTAGTTGGTAATATTATAATAATAGAATTGCAGCGGTAATGCACTGAAAATATTAATAGTCCATTTTTTTACAAGGTACTCTAACCTTTCTGTATTGTAGTATATTTTGAGTATTATAATAGAGGATCTGTTGAAAGCACTACACTGGGATCAGTTCATCTAAAACCTAACTTAGTGAAATGGATTGGAGATGTTTCCCATATAGGAAGTCAACCCTGAACAATCCTCCTTGATAGATCTTTGATCAGTGCAGGAGCTGTGAACTGAATGAAAACAAAAAAGCCTTTTAAACCACAATGTTCATTGAAAAATATAGTTTCAGTGGTTCACTGTGCATTATTTAATACAACATATATACTGCTATATATAGTCATATATTGTATTATGTCCCCACAATCAGACAATGCCATGTTTATAAGGTTAAATAATTTAAAATGTATAAAATAAATGAGATCAGTGCTAAAATGTCCTGCAGCAAAGAATGTATGACAGCAAAGTATTGATAGAGTATAAAATAATTTGCATGCAGATTACCCCCATGAGCCCCCCTGACTTGTATTCAATTCTCAAGCTAGCATTGGCACTAGTACCCTGGTCTTGATGGAAGACCTACCTGTTTGGCTGTAAGAGCAGCTCTTTGTTTTTCTGTGCTGTGTACAAAATCTCTATACTATTCCAGCTGTAACTTCCTTTTTACAATTCTATAAAAACTGGGATTCATTTTTTCAGGGTACTGACTATTTCTGAGTTCAGAATCCCAGGAGCTTGTGTCAAATAAACTTTGTCTTTCACCTCAAGTGATCTCCAGTAACTGAATCTGCCAGACAGAATGAAAGGAAAACAGCTTCATCAAGAAGTACGTAAACCAAAAAACATGTCTGACAGGTTCTTTTAACTTTTACATTTCTCTACTTTTCTATCTGTATGCATACTACAAAATACTGCACTTTGTTACACAGTATGTTTTGAGATGCCATCTATCTACTAGTTACTTCCCTGAAAGTAGTCTAAAACCTAATTGCAAAGTTTTATGATACATTTATCTGTTTTTCTACTGCTTAAACGTATATGATAATTATATTTCCAAGGACATTGGTTCAATTTGTAATTACCTGTGAATGGACCTGAACCAGCTTACTTGCGTAGCGATCTAGGTAAAAGATGAGCCATATACTGCAACAAGTGTTTTATTCTCAATTGAAACATGTCGCCCCATGTTGTGAGAATAAAACACTTGTTGCGAGTGCCCGGCTCATCTTTTACATAGATTGCTACAAAAGCCTTTTTTGGACAAAGGCAGAGCTTGAGGAACGCTAAAGGCACTTATTGGAACCAGTTCACCTGAATTAGCTTACTTGTGTGTTTTTTTACTTTGCCTTGCTTTTAAGATTTGGATCATTCACATAGCATTATGTACTACAGTGACTTATTCTAGAGCCCTTGATAAACCACTTAAATGTGCTGAATTTCATTGTTTTTTTTAAACTGCTTTCTAGATTCAAATAAATATGTTTAATAGTGATGTGCGAAACGGGCGCGTTTCGCCGAAAAATTCGCGAATTTCCAGAGAAATTCGCGAATTTTTCGCCAATTCGCGAAACGCGTCACGTCGTCGTTTTCGGTGCGCGTCGCGTCATTTTCAGCGCGTCGCGTCAAAAACGACGCGCGACTCATTTTTGGCGGCGAATTTTTTTCGGCAAATTTTTCCTGACGTTTCGCAAATTTATTCGCCAGCGGCGAATCGCGGGAATTCGCCGCGAATTCGCCCATCACTAATGTTTAAAGAGTCAAAACACATTTTCCTTATACAACCTTGTTAATTAACCATAGGATTCAATACAGGTATTGGATCCCTTATCTGGAAAACCATTATCTAGAAAGCCTCGAATTACAGAATGGCCATCACCCATAGAATCCATTATAATGAAATAATCTAATTTTTTAAAAAGGATTTCCCTTTTCTCTGTAATAATATAACAGTAGCTTGTGCTTGATCCCAACTATGATATAATTAATCCTTATCAGAAACAAAACCAGCCTATTGGGTTTATTTAATGTTTTTATTTAATGATTTTCTAGTAGAAAAGGTATGAAGAGGTATGAAGGTATGAAGAGCCAAATTACAGAAAGAACCATTATCCGGCAAACCCCAGGTCCTGAGCATTCTGGATAATGGGTCCCATACCTGTACCAGTGACATGATTTCTTTAGCAGAGCAAACATTTTCCATGTGGTCAATGATCATGATATCTACATTTATATAAATTAAGTATGAAATCAAATACAGCATATTCAAAATATAACTGAAAAAAATCAAGATTTCTATTCCAAAGCCAAAAAATGCATGCACGGAAGACATACTGTATGTGCCAAATCCGACAAATATTTATTTTTATTCATTGAAAATTTTAAATGTAATTACTTCCACCCAACAAAAATAAATTTTTTACAGATGAAAAATCTAGCAATAGATTTAATGATAAAGACTTTTCGTGGTGTCCCTGTAACAAGCAGTAAATGTGTTTACTTCATTTTCTGTAAAAAAAATGTAGATTACAAATTACAAAAAGACCACCAATACACTTTGATTTTAAATTTAAATTATCATCTATAAATTCCTTGATAATGCCTTAGGGCAAAAAGGCAGGTTTACAGAATAATCCATCAGGACAAAAAAAAGGTGAATACAAAGAATAACATTAATAATTTTCCATCAGTAATATTTTATTTTCATCCTTCAACCATGTCTGAATTCTTAGCCATTTTACTTTTCTCTTGATGGTTAAAAGTGAAGCAGTTCAGCAGGCTGTTCTCTATGAGTTGCATACATGGGTCAACTGAATGAGCGCAATCAATAGAGCAAACAAATCTGGGCAGCTTTCTAAACACAAGGCATGAAAATCAAATTGTAAGTTCTAAGGAGTTATGAAACTCAACTTGAGACCCTTAAAGTTCAATATCGTTATTGTAAAGATGGCTTCAGTGTTGTAACAAATGTGTATTGATTAGTTTCACACAAATCAAAATAGCTGTCTGCAAAGGCAATTTCTGGCTCCTTTTATGTGTGTTATGCTACAAGTTAACTATCTGTATTAGTTAGGCTTTAACTTGCTAAACTGTTGCACTAACTATATATATATATATATATATATATATATATATATATATACAGTTTTTGCTCAAAGGTCCACAATATCCTCAGATCTTCCAGAAGAACCGTGATAAGTACAGAAGAATATTTATTCTGGGATAGATTTGTGGTATCTTTCTTTACAGGTCATGAGAAAACCTAGGGTGGTCTCAGCTATGGAATGTGACAAAGTGGTGAGGGTAACTGCATATAGATAGTTATAGTACTGGGTATGCTTTCAGCTATAACTGCTTCCTATGGAGCAGTAAAGCATTTCATACTGAAGGCTGTAAATACAGACAGTGCCATGTAATACAACACACAAGAGAGTCTTATCCTTGAAAGGGTATTTTGATTTGTGTTGACTCAAGTACACCACAAACAATCGTAACCCTTTATAGCCACTATGAATATCTCATGTTACTAAGAACAATATTATGTTTGACATGGATAAGGTTATTTAATGAGGTTCTCAGAATGGGAAGGAGTTCATGTTAATTTATATAACATGATGGAACTGTAAACATTCAAGAGGTAGGTTTGCATGGTACATTGTTTGAATAACACAGTCTTTACTAGTCTAGCATTTGATTGAATAGTCTATGGTGCTCATCACATACTCGAATGGTGCATAGGACACCGTGTTGTATAACATGACAAACAACAGTGCAAAATGGCAATATTTTGTAGTGGATAAGCTGAGCCTAATGACTTATTTGAGATCCTGATATGTATACCTAGAAGTTACCTACTAGGGTCAATATGCATTTATGTTCACTTCATCATCATGTCTAATTAAAGGTGGAGGTTAATTGCATGAACTACATCACCAAAATATTAGCCACTTCAGCAGATCTCAAATGCCCTTACAGAAGCAGCATTCTTAATGAGATCACAACCACTAGAAATCACTAAAGCAAATACAACCTAGAAGCCAAACTTTATTTGTGAAGATTTCCCAAACTTCCTAACCTCATCTAACACTAACTTGTGTCTCTTGGGATGTTACCCACCATGGTTCCCTTTCCAATCCCATTTTATTGGGCTGTACCACAAAGCAAAAGAAAGCTTTGCATAAGGTAAACATAGTAAAAGACTATAGAGGTAAATAAGTAAATCATTTTCCCTGGGTCAGGAGCTTCTCAGCGAGTAAGATGATATCATTTAGCCTTGGAGAGTGATTATAGTATTATTATAGTATTTGCTAAACCAACGTCTGGCATATGAGCCAGCTTGCTACATGTGGTTCTCCAAGAGACTTTTATTACCCCCAGCATGCCCAAGATGTTTTTTGTGCAACATCACTTATTTATAATGATCACAAAACTTCATAACTGACAGCACTGAGTTAGTGTGTCCTGTATCTGGGCTTAATCTAGTTCCATTTTAATGTGTCAATTAGCTTTATTTCTTTGACTGGATAAAGGTAGACTAGTGTTGCTATTTATTAAAATTGCCAACATTTGTGTCTATTAACCCATAGCAACTGGCGACTGTTTGACAGTAAATGATTGCTATCCTGTGCACACTTTGCAACTTACCCTCTTAATGCAACCCTGAAACATCATAAGGTTAAAATAGATTAAAAATCACACACTAAGGGGCAGATTTACTAAGGGTCAAATTGTCGAGGGCTTTTAGCCCTCGAATTCGACTGGCTAATAATTGGAGAATAAATATTCGCCAAAATCGAATAAAATTTTCTCCGGTTTTGAGCACTTTTTGAATATTCGTCAAAATCGTACGATTGAGCGATTTTATGCAAAATTTGTACGAATCGAATATTTGCAATTTTAAAAAAGCCAATGGGGGCTTTACGGTAGGTTCGATGTGGCAAAGTAGGCAGTTGAATAAAAATTTAAAGGGCAAGTTCTTTCGACCGGCGAATAGTCGAGCGATCTAATATATATTTATTCGATGTGACCGAATATTTCATATTTGATGGTTGAAAATGCTTAATTTGCAAATTTCGAATAGTAATAATACTATAGTATAGTAATAATAAAATTGAAAATAGACTATTCGAGCAAATATTCGAATCCTTCACACGAATTTAGTAAATCTGCCCCTTAATTTGCATATTCGTATAGTCACACAATCGAAAATAGACTATTCAAACGAATATTCTAATCCTTCACACAAATTAAGTAAATCTGCCCCTAAAACTGTTATAACCACTGTGGGCCAGAAGACATTCTAAGAAGAAGACATTCTAACCCAGATCACTTGGAAACTGGGCTCACCACAATTTACCAAATGGACTTTTGATGCATTGGGCACAATTACAATGTGGGCTGCGTGTGATGTGATTCCGAAAATAAATTCTGCATTATGGGGAAAATGGTGACTTGAATGCAAATACTCCATAAATGAGCCTCCTGTCTTATCCATGAGTTCAGCTTCCCCAAATGGGGTAACTCCACCTATAAACAGTAAATAAAGCTGAGCAGAGGACAGGACTACAGCAACTTTCAACTCATAAAGGAAAAAAAAAAGAACTTTCATAAAATAATTCAATTGAATTCACTTAATGTTAACAAAGTCCTTTATGGGGTAACCTTTTCCAATTTAAACAATATTAAAGGATTTATCTGACAATATACCATTTTATTTATTGAAAATCCAAATATTACTTACAATTTGCCATTCTGACATTCAAGGTATAGGATGTTAAATGTCATCATTTCATAAAAGCTTACTTTATATTGATTTTAGTTTTCTACCCCACAAATCCATTGCTAGCTCAGCAGTGAATCAAAATAACATTTAAGGGCACATTTGCAGACATGACATCTGTCACAGCTTATTGGAAGTCTGGTTAACCCATTGAGTGTAGACTCTAGCAGCCGCAACCAGCACCACATATTTGCCTAGAAACGCATTTTTTCCCCATGGGGGAAATGGAACTAGGAATGAGACCAGCACCATACATTTATCTAGAAACACATTTTTCCAATGGGGAGAAAGGCAACTAGGAAGAGTAGAATTTATAGCAATGAAACACTGGCACTTTCATTTTACTCAAAGTGTTCATAAAGTCGACATGAGGCAACCTCAGTTACCTAGTATACAGTGCTGGGGTTCCATTCTAAAGGAAATTCTGCAGGCAATAGCAGACAATTTAACAGCAATGTTTCATTAATTTGGGTTTAAAACGAACAACCTATGTTTATAAACGGGTCTGCGGTTTTAACACTTTTGGTCCATGAAAATAGTATTCCTTGCTTTGCATTATGTTTGGGGTGAGGAATAGTGATGGGCGAATTTATTAGCCAGGGCCGAATTCGCGGCGAATTCCCGCGATTTGCCGCTGGCGAATAAATTCGCGAATCACCAGAGAAATTTCGCCAAGCGAAATTTCGCCCAAAAACGAGTCACGTAAATGACGCGACGCGACGAAAATGACGCAACGCGCGTCAAAGTTGACGCGACGTGCGTCAAAAGCGTCCCGCGACTCGTTTCGCAAATTTTTCGGCGAAGCCAATCGCGGGAGATTCGCCCATCACTAGTGAGGAATCCCGTTGCAATAGGTATGTACCAGCTACAGACTTTCATATAGACAAGGTCAAGTACACTACACTACAGGTATAGTAGCCACTCCTGACATCCAATGCTTAATGGCACATCCACATACATATATTGGATCTGTTATCTGGAAACCCATTATCCAGAAAGCTCTGAATTATGGAAAGATTATCTCCCATAGACGCCATTTTATCCAAATAATCCAATTTTTAAAAAATTATTTCCTTTTTCTCTGTAATAATAAAACAGTCGCTTGTACTTGATCCAAAATAAGAAACAAATAATCCTTATTGGAAGCAAAATCAGTCTGTTGGGTTTATTTAATGTTTACATGATTTTATAGTTGACTTAATGTATGAAGATCAAAATTATGGAAGTAACCATTATCTGGAAAACCCCAGGTCCTGAGCATTCTGGATAACAGGTCTCATACCTGCACTGTAATCCATTGCAATTCAGTAATTCCGTAGCAGGAAACATATTTTTATAGGTGAATATTTACCAAAATAATAATTTACCAATAATAATATTTTTTTTCAAAATGCATCAGTTAAAAATGCTGCTCCAGCAGAATTCTGCATTGAAATCCATTTCTCAAAAGAGCAAATAGATTTTTTAAGATTTCATTTTGAAATCTGACATGAGGCCAGACATATTGTCAATTTCCCAGCTTTCCAAAGTCATGTGACTTGTGCTCTGATAAACTTCAATCACTGCTGTACTGCAAGTTGGAGTGATATCAACCCTCCCTCCCCCCCCCCCCCCCCCCCCCCCCCCCCCCCCAGCAGCCTAACAACAGAACAATGGGAAGGTAGCCAGATAACAGCTCCCTAACACAAGATAACAGCTGCCTGGTAGAACAGCACTCGATAGTAAAAACCCATGTCCCACTGCATTCCATTCAGTTACATTGAGAAAGAAAAACAACAGCCTGCCAGAGAGCAGTTCCCTCCTAAAGTGCTGGCACAAGTCACATGACCAGGGGCAGCTGGGAATTGACAAAATGTCTAGCCCCACGTCAGATTTCAAAACTGAATATCAAAAAAATTGTTTGCTCTTTTGAGAAACGCGTTTCAGTGCAGTAGTCTACTGGAGCAGCACTATTAACTGATGTGTTTTGAAAAAAAAACATGTTTTCCCGTGACAGTGTCCCTTTAAAAACTAGATCCTATGAATTCTAGATGCATCAGGTTCATTAGCTGTATTGTTGTGGGAATACAACTTATATTTAATTGACAAGTATTATTAGATTCCTCAAAAGAAAAAAATGCAATACACCGGCAGTGATTTACAAAAGAGAGCATGCTAAGCTTAACTGTACAACTGTTTAATGACAGGAGCTACAGGAATAATATTATACTGCAATAACCAAGTGATTACAATACAGACAATTGCTACTTTATGTTACTGCATGGTAATTAATCCATTAGATAAATGATACGGGGTTTATATTCTTTATAGTAATACCTGCTATTCCTATGCTGCACCATATGGGCACATAAAATAATAATGTAAATTTTTGTAAAGTAAAATTCATTGCCTAGTAAATCCTGGGGGGACTTTTCCCCACTGAATATGACTTTAGGCCACCTAACAGTTTTTGCATCAGAAGCAACAAATATGAAATAAAATATAAAGGCGCCAATGTACCCAATGTTCCTGTGACAACAATACAGAGAATTGAGATAAGAATTGAAATTGTATTTGTTCACCTATGTATTTCTGGTATAAGTCCAAAATAACTTTTAAAATAACACAAAGATATCTGCAAGCATTTGCTCCATTAAGTTTTTGGATAACCCAATTTAAAGTATATCCTTCTCCGTACAGTCATTTGCAGGAGGCATTAAAACACCACAATAATGCAATTCCATGGGAGATTACACCCAAACAAAGACACAGTGAATTTAAAATACAGAAACAGGGATGTATTGAAAGGTTTTTTTTTTTTTAAAAAAGTAAAAAAACAAAATGGAGCAATATTCTGCCGAAGCTTTCGTACCTGTCTAAGACAAGGAATAGGTGCAAAATAAGCTTTAAGTTGTAACCATCTGCCCTATTTTAAATGGCATTGACCCTTTCTATCATGATGCAAAAAAAAATGTGTTTATGAAAGCTGATACTCATTTATTGAATATTTTAACTAGTCACTGTGGTCTGCAGTGCCCTGTAGATTATACGGAAGTACACTGTGGGGGACATTTATTATGTGGTGTAAAAGTGATTAAATGTTTCGCCACGAGCCAGACATTGCTGTGTAAAACATGGCGTACAAACGGCGTACTTTTTTTTTTTTTTAAAGGAAAACTATACCCCGAAAAAGAATTTTTGAGCAACAGATAGTTTATATCAAATCAAGTGACATATTAAAGAATCTTATCAAACTGGAATACATATTTAAGTAAATATGGCCCTTTTACATCTCTTGCCTTGAACCACCATCTCATGATGGTCTGTGTGCTGCCTCAGAGATCACCTGACCAGAAATATTTAAACTTTAACTGTAAAGGGAAGAAGTGTTGAAGCAAAAGACAGAACTTTGTCTATTAATTGGCTCATGTGACCTAACTTTATAGTTTGTTTGTTATGTTTGTGTGCACTGTTGGATCCTAGGATCCCCAGGAGGCTGTCCTTATTTTTTTAAAATGGCAATTTTCTATTTATGATTACCCAATGGCACATGCTACTATAAAAGTATATTATTATGAAAATGGTTTATTTACATGAAGCAGGGTTTAACATATGAGTTGTTTTATGCAGGATCTGTTTATAGAGACCTACATTGTTCGGGGGGTATAGTTTTCCTTTACAGCACTTTTCCTTTGAGCAACTTCCAGTGGAACTTACTTACAAAGGCCTGGAGAAGTGTAAAATAACAGAGGAAAATCTGGAGTTTACATGGCGTAAAATATCACACCCCTTGATAAGTTCACCATTTATTTTGACACCTTTTTTTTTACTGCAAATTTTGTTTTACACAGCATAATAAACAGGCCCCTGTATGTTTTGCTCGTTCTTCATTGGGACCATACTTCAAGTGAGGCTGATGCATTTATTGTATTTTTATTACCTGTTTGTGTTCTTTTTTTTCATGTCGAGGCTGTTAGATTTCACAACAATAACTAAGAACATATTCTTTTCGGTGTTGTGCAGTTTGGGCACAATATACTCTTTATACTCTTCAAGGCTTTCAACTCTTAAGGCTCACTAACTATTTAAGTGTCGCATTTTACTTATTAAATTGACCTACTACAATGAAATATTGTTCTGTTCATGATGTGTGTCTTCCCTTCCTTTTATAAAGGTGCTGCTAACACTGCTTGCATTTTATACATCTTTCTAGAGACGTGGGCATTCCTGCTGGGGGGCGGTGTACACAGTAACTCCTATCTGCCCCCCCCCAGCTTGCTCTCGGGCATACAAACTGTTGAGGTTGGAGAGGGGGATTGTTATACAGCCGACCCTGAGGTCCAGACTCCCCTGTCCTTGCACCCCCCCCAGGAAAAAATGGGATCTGCTTCCTTCATAGTTATGCCAGTGAGATAGTCTCACCAACACCAACATGAGTGCAAACAGATATGAACTGAAACACCCCCTACCAGCCAACCTTATTATTACAGGTTAGATTAGGAAATGTCTGATTAGACCTGTATTATAGATTTTACACTGGATTTGTCTATGCTGAGTGTGTCAAAACTTCTGAAATAATTTTTTTAACACAAATAAGGTATTTTAGTAAGTTACAAAAGCAACCCCTTGTTCTATTGGCTCCTGAATAGCAGGAAAAAAATGCAGACTGTACAAGGCTCATGAATACAAACAGGCAGAAAATAATAAGCGTATATAAACTGCAGCACTCCACTTCTGGTTTAAAACTGCTTTTATTTCATCAATAGCATGACATAGCGACGTTTCGGATCAACAGATCCTTTTTCAAGCTAAAACAAAGTATCATTATCACTTCCTTTATACTCTCATACCCTAGTGGACATTATACATAATTACATATAGTGATAGACCAGTACATTGTATCAACCTAAGTGCAAATTAGTATACACAGGATACACTTGAAATACACATCTCCTTCTGTTTCAAAATTGCAGCATCAGGCAAGTGATACAATGTACTGGTCTATCACTATATGTAATTATGTATAATGTCCACTAGGGTATGAGAGTATAAAGGAAGTGATAATGATACTTTGTTTTAGCTTGAAAAAGGATCTGTTGATCCGAAACGTCGCTATGTCATGCTATTGATGAAATAAAAGCGGTTTTAAACCAGAAGTGGAGTGCTGCAGCTTATATACGCTTGGATTGGAGGTATGTGAAGGTGAACATACTCTGCTGCGTGCACCCTATTGAAACAAGAGACTTTGCAATATCTATGAGTGCTGGACAAACGCTGTGAACAGGCAGAAACTAATGGCATCAGTAAGCAGATGCATATAGATGTGATTACTAGTGATGGGTGAATCTACCCAGTTTCGCTTTGCCGAAAAATTTGCGAATTTCCAGCGAAATTCGCAAATAGGCGAAAAAATTCGCGAAACGAGTCACAGCTCGTTTTTGAGGCGTGTCGCGTCATTTTCGTCTGTCGCGTCGTTTTCAACGCGCATCGCGTCGGCTTCGCGGTGTTGCGTTAAAAACTACGCGCAATGTGGGCTTTTTTGCTAATTTTCGCTGCCGTTTCGCGAATTTATTCGCCAGCGGCGTATTGCGGGAATTTGCCCCTGGTGAATAAATTCGCCCATCACTAGTGATTACACTTAAATGCACAAAAAAAATAAAGTTTGCTTGTACAGCTAGAGAGAGAGCATAAAGCACAGAGAATCCATATTCCTGCCCTGTACATGGCAAGATTCTGAGAATAACATGTAAAGAGAGTAAAGAAAAAGGTCTGCTGATTATCTTGGTGCTTTGTAAATACTACTACTAAACTACAATGAAGCAGTGTGAATGAAAATACAGAATGCTCTGGATAACAAATTTTTCTGTAATTTGGCTCTTCATGCCTCAAGTCTACCAGAAAATCATGTAAACATTAAATAAACCCAATAGGCTGGTTTTGCTTCCAATAAGTTATAATTATATCTTAGTTGGGATCAAGTACAAGCTACTGTTTTATTATTACATAGAAAAAGGAAATCATTTGCAAAAATTTTATTATTTGGATAAAATGGAGTCTCATAATACTGAGCTTTCTGGATAAAGAGTTGCTGGATAATGGATCCTTCAGCTTGTTAAGCCACGTTAACCCAACTGCTAGCAAGACTGATCACAGTAACTTGAACAAAATACCTACAGTATAAATGATTAGACTGGTTTGCCTCTTAGTTGAGGAAAACTATAGTTATATCATCATTCGTGTATCTCCCTGCAAAGTGTTCAAAACCATTGGCACGGCAATTCAGTAAATATTTGTGAAGTGCTTACCTACTCCACTTTGAATGGAGTGTAAATACTCATTCTGCCTGCCATTAATCAATCTAAATGAATTTACTGTAGATGCAATGAAGAATTAATCAGTGGCTTATTTACTGTTGTTTTTCGGATAATGGCACATGAAATCCCCAGTAAATGATGTGTCTAAGAAAGTGGCAAGTTTGCTCAGCCACGGGGAAACCAATAAGCGACAAAGAAGCTGTTGACAGTTGATAAAGGTCAAGCCAACTAGGTGTACCAGTAATCTATATTAATCTATATTAATAAGCAGGTTGATTAAAGAGTCTGGGGAAGAACTTTGTCAAATTAGGTTTTTACTTTGGGTTTCATTGTGTAGAGCAGGAATACACAGACACTGATAGTTTAAAGAAACAGTTGGACACCTTTTTGCAATTGTGTTGCTACTCAGTTTATAGTGTTGGTCCAGGCAGTGACATGCTGATGTCAGATTCAGGTTTTATGGATTTTGTAGACACTATATAGGAATTGTAGGAGTAAAATGTTGACGGCCACATATATTATATAACCAACAACTCCATGGACGTTATCACGTATTTGACCATCTCAGCATTCAAAGGCTAAATACAAAGAGAGACATGGATAAGCCATAATAGGTAACGAACTATGCCTTGCCTTGAATCTGATACATTACATATGAATGCTTACGTTGATTCATTTTAATTGGATTTAGTAGGGAGGACAATCTGGATTCCACTGATATAGACCAGAAACATCTAGCACCCGTAGATTCAAGGACTTGCACCCATGGCTTTAACTCACATTTACACATCCAGTACACCTTGTGGCCCTTAACACTGTAAAAAACAGTCTACCCTTTTACTACTGCAAGTAGTCTTGTATAACCTGATTAAATTCATTTTTAATGGATTTAGTAGGGAAGACCAACTAGAAACCATTGATGTTAACCAGAAACATCTAGCATCACTTGATTCAAAGACTTGAAGCTATGGGTTTAACTCCTTTTTACACATCCAGTAGACCTTGTATCCCGTAACACTGTATAAACCAGTCCACCCCTTTACCACTACAAGTAGTCTTGTCTGACCTGATACATCACATATGATTAAGAGGATTAATTGTAATTAGATTTAGTAGGGAAGACCAAGTAAAATCCACTGATGTAGACCAGAAACATCTAGCATCCTTTGATTCAAGGACTTGGATGGATTTAACTTACATTTGCACATCAAGTACATATTGTATCCCTTAACACTCTATCTACCTCTTTACTACTACAAGTTTAATCTGCTTTCCAGTAGCAAAGATGGGTTTATGGCTCGTTAATGTCTAAGTAAAACATGTCTTCTAATGCAGAGAAAGTGAAAGCTTACCTTTACTCAAAGAAAAAATCCATTACCTTATAGGTCATCAACCTAAACTATTATTAGCTGCCATCGTCTACACTGGTTCCAATGAGTTTCACCAAGCTAATTGTATTTGTTTTTACTAAGTAGCAAGAATAAACCAAAGGCCTGGCAGGAGAAGATGATTCAGATTTGCCAAATTTAATACACAAAAGATGATATGAGCAGGCTAGGTGGGTCGAAATATTCTCCAGGTTTACTCCTTCAGATTACTCTAGGTTATGAGTTTGGAAATAAGGCAACAACCCTTCTATGAATTCTATATGTTGTGTGTGTGCCATACAGATACGTGTCCATATCTGTTAAGAAATTTCTTACACTGTAAAAATACAAAAAACGTGGATTGATTCTATGATCATTTGATAGATATCCCAAACAAATGTTTTTTTTTTTTTCACACCTTCCTTGTGACAATGGAAAGTTTTTTAAAGCTGTACGCATATTTTCCCTTTTTTACAGCCCCGCAGTAGCAACTTTACTTAAGAACAGTGGCGAGAAATTGAGAAAAAACACATTATCCCTACTCCCACGCGTCATCGCTTATGAGGATTTGTAGCTGAAAAGCACATTTACAAAGTCACTCACTGAGTAATATATGAGGAACATTTTTCCTAATGCAGTGGGCAAATAAGGCGGGACAGACCAATATGTCGATTATTTTGGAAAATTTCAACTCCATTGACATTTTTATCACCCTCCAAACCCACACACATACATAATCACTGACAAGTGCCTTCTCTTTACCTTGGTTATCGGAGAGGTGGTTGGAGCTGACCCTGAAGCTGGTGATGATAGACAGGAGTAGAGCTGTTTTCTCCAGGACAGTTCTCCAGTCACATTTCCCCATGACTGTCCTTCTCCCCTGCTAAGCAGCTCCAGGTTCCCCTTGAATGTTAGATCCGTCCCTGATTCCCCCAGCATGGAATGTAGCAATCCAGAACTGAGTTTGATCTCCAGGTCCTCGGGGGCAGAGCGTGATCACTCCTCCCACTGGTGAAACGAGAGTTCCCTGGGTCAGCCAACCATATGGACAGAGACAAAAACCTTCTTCCAAGGTCCTTTGGTAAAAGAA
>CM044433.1:15886341-16049576 GCA_024363595.1 Xenopus borealis
TATATTAAGGCCCTCTCCTAATTATATTCCAGTATCTTATTCAAATCAATGCATGGTTGCTAGGGTAATTTGGACCCTAGCAACCAGATGGTTGAAATTGCAAACTGGAGATCTGCAGAATAAAAAGCTAAATAACTCCAAAACCAGAAATAATAAAAAATGAAAACCAAGTGCTAATTGTCTCATATTATCTCTCTCTCTCTCTCTCTCTCTGCATCATACTAAAAGTTAATTTAAAGGTGAACAACCCCTTTTAAAGGAGTCACAAGCATAAAGTTTCCCAATGTGGTGTGCTATATATTACATAAAATATTACAGAACCAACATCACTGCTGCCAGCATTCTAAATCTTCCACAAATTTGAAGATAGCACTCTGGAGAACCAATTCTGTAGTCTGTAATGACTTTATTTGAAAAAAGGCATGACATGTTTCAGATTGGGTTCTGAAGGCCTGGCGGGGCCTTACTCTGAAGTTGAACCATCATACTTGATTCCTAAGGATCAATTCATCCACAAAGCCTGCATATCCTAAATCTTGCAACCCTCCAATCATGTCCATCCAAGCCTGACTGGAAGAGTAGGTGCAGGGCCTCGCACACCCTCAATCTGTACGTAAGCTGCCTGGTGCACTCAGGTAGAGGCTCGGCCACCTCAAGATTCAGGAACAAACAATATACAAAGGCACACAGGTCTAAGTGAATTTTCTTCCAAGTTTATTAAGCGGAGTGCTGATGCAACGTTTCGGAGAACAAAACTCCTTTGTCAAGCATCAAGCATCCTTGACAAAGGAGTTTTGTTCTCCGAAACGTTGCATCAGCACTCCGCTTAATAAACTTGGAAGAAAATTCACTTAGACCTGTGTGCCTTTGGATATTGTTTCATCCAAGCCTGACTGCCAGCTTCCATTTATAGACCCGTCCCGAGCTGCCCTGCCGATGATGTCACAAAAGAAGCAGGGTGAAAAGGCATTTGCATTAGCTGCTGTGTAGTCATGGGGGCAACCAATCAAGCACAGGATACACAGCAGGCGCTGAACGCAGGAAAAATTCAGCATGTTGCGTCTGAACCTGCGTTCGGTACCTACATGTGGTTGTGTCTGTATAAGCCCATTGAAAAGAATTGAGTGCGTCTATTCCTGCACTCTCATGCGGCTGAACGCAGCAAAATGGAACCCTGGGGAGCGCAGGTTAAAATGCCAACGTGTAAGGGCCCTAACAACAGAACAATGGGAAGGTAACCAGATAACAGCTCCCTGACACAAGATAACAGCTGCCTGGTAGATCTAAGAACAGCACTCAACAGTAAAATCCCATGACCCACTGCGTTCCATTCAGTTACATTGAGAAGAAAAAACAACAGGCTGCCAGAAAGCACTTCCCTCCTAAAGTGCTGGCACAAATCACATGACCAGGGGCAGCTGGGAAATTGACAATATGTCTAGCCCCATGTCAGATTTCAAAACTGAATATAAAAATAATCTGTTGGCTCTTTTGAGAAATGGATTTCAGTGAAGAAGTCTAATGGAGCAGCACTATTAACTGATGTGTTTTGAAAAAAAAAAAAAACATGTTTTCCCATGACAGTATCTCTTTAAGTCTTCACTGAAACATCTGGGAAAATGACCACCAGATGGCAGTATTTAAAAAAAAAATATTTGATAAATAGGTTGGCTAAGCTTTTGCTACAAACGGGGTTCCAGAGGTTATAGACAACTCCTAGTAAATATACATATGCCTCCAGTCTGCCAAATGACATTTTATGCAGAAAAAAATAATGTAATTCTACATTCTTCTCATTAGTTGCCCAGGACTAACTAGAGAGTTAAGTAGAAGATGTTGATCTCAAACAGATTGTTATGCAAGCTCTGTTCTTCCCTTCCAAACTCAGCACAGGATTATTGCGGGGCTCCCATTGATATGTACAGGTATGTAGTCATGTTATTAGAGAGGGCTGAAACATGCCACTATGGGGAGCATCACTAGCACCCCTTGCTAATGGTAGAAGATGAATTATACAACCCATCTCCTATCTTGTCTATTTGGCTGGTTTATGCAGATACAGCAACATCACTTACTGATTCTGACTCACTCATTTCTGCAGCTCTATGCCAAAACATTCTGTCAGATTGAGTCTCTGCCCCAAATAGTTTACAGTCTAGTTGAAGTGCCCAAGGCAGAGATAAAGCAACTTGCCTAAGGTCACAAAGCACTCATATGACAAGCGAGAGAGGCCTCACTGCTGCTAAGTCTGTTCCATCAACAGCTCAGCTGTGACAGCAGGCATGGGCTTGCAATTAAAAACAGAGGATTGATAATAGTACTAATGATCTGTAGTCTAATTTTGGAGAACGCTGATCATTTTTAATTCGGTCTGCAAAGGGTTACTATACACAGAATTTATCCTCACAGTTTCATAGCCGGCACCTGATCATGCAAATATACAATTTCTTTGTTCGAATGGATTAACTCTTTGGAGACTCTGCTCTGTTTTGTTGAGCTACAATGGATCTACGTACCAAATATAAAGAAGTGCATGGAGATTTTGTCTTTGGAGGAACCGAACAAATAAACCTATAATGGTATCAGATCCAGATCTGGCGCACTACATTATATAACCTGCATGTTTATATTGCATATAGTACGTGAGAGCAGGGGTTTATTTCCTTCCAGGCTTGCAGATTTGCATGGATAGAGGGTTTGCTGTGCATTAAAAGCTGTTTGAACATCATGCAGAAAACGGAAATAATAAGAAATAAGGAGCAGCTGTTTTTTTGGGTTGAACTCACAATGATGTGAACATAGCTCAGTAGGTATTCATACCCATATAACCATCCTAATATACAGCTACTTTACATGCAAGAGCGTCATCAAGTATTATGTAAATAAAATCTACGTGTGTGTTTGCATTACAGGTATGGTATCTGTTATCCAGACACCCATTGTCCAGAAAGCTCCCATAAACTGCATTTTTTTTAACAGTGTTTATTTTATTTGTTTTCAAAACTTGGGGGGTGGGGGGGGGGTACAGAAGGAAGAAGGGGAGGGGGTTTTCAGGTACATCTTCAAATCATCATCATTTTTCATAATGTAAATCTTTCTCATCGATTTCAGAGCAGGTACCAGTTATGCAGAACTACCCTTTTGCACTGGTATCTCTAGATGCCTAAAAGGCAAATTGTTCCTTATTGTTAGAGCTGTCAACTTCCCTATTTTTTCAAGTTACCCAATTGTGGCCCTCTCCCTCCTGTTATCCTACCGTGGTCTCCTAATTTTTTATGCAGGTCCTCTTAAAATCCAAGCAAGTATTCAGATGTGTTTTGCAGAAAGTGTGCATGCGCGGGTAGACATCTGTGGCTTCAGGATAGAGATATGCGCATGCATGTGCCATGAAAAATTTTGCGGGGAACTGGAAATGATGTCACTTCCATGGGCCGGTCCATGAAGTGACATAACTTGTTTGGGGGCGCACAAAGTACACCGTGAAGAATCCCCCAGTTAAATGTCAGCCAAGGATGAATCCACCTGCTTGGAGGAAAAAGGCAGGCTAAGCATGTGTATGCATGTATTCACTCACTGAACCCAACCCAATGTAGAGAGCTCAGGTTCATATGTGTCTGGATTTTCACTCATCCAGACCCAGCAGTAGCCATTAATCCTCACTGGTAGATATCTAAGCAATGTATCACTGTGGAGTTAGACAATTTTCAGAAAAAGGAGCTAAGTAAGAATTCTGGTGCACCTATCTTATGGGAGGTGGAATGGAATAAATCAACAAATCAACTGATGTATATACTGGCATTCATTGCAAACTAAATCATGTGTATCTTAATCCATAATTCTGAAGGCACAGTGTAAATGTTCCTTTTGGTACCAGTCCTGCAAACATAAAATGTCTGTAGGAAAACATACACCTGTAACATAAAAGTAGAAGGCCTGGCCTAATGATGTTGTAGAGTCTGTACAGCTGGTTCTGTATGTAAGTGATGCGGCCCACTTTCAGCATCCCAGCCCTTTCTGCCTGTTAGAGGATTTAGCTCACTGCATTACCCCAGGGGCCAACACAGACATTTTTATCAACAGTCACTGAAGCACTGCTACTCCTAATGAGCTGTGTCACTCTGAATATCATGGCGTGAAAACAAAGACCATTCTAATAAATTAGGTAGAGATTTTAAATGATGATAAATTTCTTTCCACAGACTCACAAAGCACAGTAAAGAATAGACGCAACATTTAAAGCTGTCGCAATATGTTTATGCATTATTGTATGTTTATCATATATGACCTGCATGTTGCACAGAATTTTAAAGGCAATGATCAGTTTGTAGTATCAGTCTCTTACTCAGTGGTGCATAAAGTCTAATTTCATTATAATTGCATACAATATACATTAGAGTAAGGGTCATCCATTTGTTATATAATTCTGGGATCACCTGATACTATGGGGCGGATTTACTAAGGGTCGAATTGTCGAGGGCTTTTAGCCCTCGAATTAGACTGGCGAATATTTGGCGAATAAATATTGCCAAAATCGAATAAAATATTTGCTGGTTTTGAGTGCGTTTTCAACTATTCACCAGGATCGTACGATCAAATGATTCTACGAAAAGTCACAGAAAAAAACGTTTGAATATTCGCCAAAATCATATAAATCGAATGTTCGAAGTGTTTGATCGTATAATTGAAGTCTATGGTGGATTCCCATAGACTTCAATTGCAATTCGGTAGGTTCAATCTGGCGAAGTAGGCAGTCGAAAAAAAATTTAAAGGGCAAGTTCTTTCGACTGGTGAATAGTCGAACGATCGCATATATATTTATTCGATCTATTAGATGCGACCGAATATTCTATATTGGATAGTCGAAAATACTTCATTTGCATATTTGTATAGTCGCACAATGGAATAGAGACTTTTCGAGCGAATATTCGAATCATTTACACGAATTTAGTAAATCTGCCCCTATCTGTTCCATACGGTTACCCTAAACCCTGGCACTTACCTGAGGCAAACCTGGGAACCTTCCATGGAAATTTAGGAAAGGCAGGAAAAGTGGGAATTTATAGCACAGGGCTTCCACCTAGTGGGCAGTGAGGGATACATCTCGGGGGCTCCCTATAGGAAACAGAAGACAGAGATTTGCAGCTATAATGAACTTTATATAGAAAGAGAAAAAATATTACTCCTGCAATATGGACATGTTTTGCACTCACTAGTGGAAACACACTGTCTAAATCACACAGTACCTTAAATATAACAGTGACACAGTTTAACTCTGGTTGGAATAAATCATTGCACAGTCTATTGCAATAAATTCCTTCCCAAGAACTCATAATACCCCACATAACTATACCCCAAAGTACCTCTCCTTTCAACAAAAGCAGTTGCTTCCTCACAGCTGGCACACACACAAGACCTGTCCTCACACAGGGGCTACTTGCTTGTGTCTGTCTCCCTTTTACAGCAGAGCTCTGCGGATACAGATTCCGCTGGGAATTACAGTGCAGTGCCTCGACCAAGGGAGCAGTGAGGAACTTACCTCAGAGGAATTCCCTAGGAATAATAAAACACAGTTTGCAGATGAACAAAAATTAACTTTATATAAACAGTAGTATAACAACTAATACACAAGTCACGCCTATATGGAAATATATGGGACACTACCTAAATCCCTAGTAGGTTCTAACTTTTAGTTCAACACAGTCCTTGGGATATCACAGTACTCTGGAAGGGTTAAAAAGCACACAGTTCAAATGCAATGTCCCTTTCCCCAGAGCTCTTATTCCCCTGTAGCGCTACCTTTCCCCAGAGTACCTTTTCCTTTGGAAAGTAGCTGCTTCCCATGTAGCAGGCAAAAATTACACAAAGCCTGTCTTCCTGTTAGGCTCAATACTGTATCTGTGCCAAATCCTCTCCTGGTTAGGCTCAATACTCTATCCGTGCCAAATCCTTTCCTGAAGGGATTCACACTGGAATCACAAGTAACTCTGCTGCAGAATCACTCCCACCAATGGTACGTTTCTCCTCTGAAGCTTTAGCAGCATGGCAGGGAACAGGAACCCTCTTTCTGTACTCCTGCAGATCTCATAGCTCGAACAGGTTGGCTCTTTTCTCCACAACCAGTGTTCAACTCTAACACCTGGTCTGCACACACAGTTCCAAGGCCTAAACACGCAGCTTTACAGTCTGGCACACCCTCTCTTCCCAGGAGTCACTGCGTTGTCCGGCCAATCGGGTCGTTCTCCAGCCTGTAACTGGGCTGGATGATATCACAGACAGAAAAACAGGGGAAGGGTTTCTCTTCTCCCCTACATAAGTAAAACTGAAAAGGAAAATAGACAGCATAGTTATAAGCACACAAACTACTGTTCTAATCTGAGAATTTTTCTTTCTGAAGATGAACTAAGGAGCACTTTCCTTTTGGAATCACATCTACTCTGACCAAATTGAGGAAGACTCTTTTTCGGCACAAGTACAAGCATTTTTGCTTAAAAACAGCCTCTTCCAGTGAGCAAGGGGCTTCATGCACTGAACTAACTAAAGGGCCATCTCTTTGGTGAGGAACCCTCACCTTACTTTTCCAACCTTTTTTTACCTCTTCATTTCATTATTACTTTGCTATTCCTTGCACTCCGTTATGAAGAACAGTAGAGATTTTTTTTAATAGAATAATGTGTGTATCATTTTTCTTTGCACAACAGTAGATCCATTTTGTGTCTGCATGGATACATTGTACCATTTGCTACGCATGCTTATTTGCCGACACCCACAAATATGTTATTTACTTCTTAAATATCATCCATCTGTCATATTATATATATTTTATATAAAAAACATAATTTATGTCATATTTAGAGTAAATATCTTGAGGCTCTGTATCATTAACATGGCAGGCCTGTGTGTGTAGGAGGGTAAAGCTTTTGCTAACCTTTAGGTCCTTTGTTCCCCTGGGAATAATTTAGACACCTATACTGGGTACTCAGTTACACAAGGGATGCTATTTCCTTTGTCATATTTGAAAATATTCTGCTGGAAGTTACATAGTAAGGAACATAGTAAGTTAGGTTGAAAAAAGAAACACGCCGATCAAGTTCAACCTTTTAACTTTTTTAACCTGCCTAACTGCTAGTTGATCCAGAAGAAGGCAAAAAACCCCATCTGAAGCCTCTCCAATTTGCCTCAGAGGGGGTAAAAGTCCTTCCTGACCCCAAAATGACAATCGGACTAGTCTCTGGATGAACTTGTACTATGAGCTATCTCCGATAACCCTGTATTCCCTCACTAGCTAAAAAACCATCCAACCCCTTCTTAAAGCTATCTAATGTATCAGCCTGTACAACAGTTTCAGGGAGAGAATTCACTGCTCTCACTGTAAAAAACCCCTTCCGAATATGTAGGTGGAACCTCTTTTCTTCTAATCGGAATTGGTGACCTCATGTCAGCTGGAAAGACCTACTGGTAAATAAAGCATTAAAGAGATTGTTATATGATCCGCTTATATATTTATACATAGTTATCATATCACCCCTTAAGCACCTCTTCTCCAGTGTGAACATGGGAACTCAGACTCCTCTATTGTATACACTGAAGAAAAGAACTGATTTAGCACATTTGTCTTTTCTGTATCTGTTACAACCATACTGGTACCGTTATTTAATGGAGCAACCCACTCAACCTGCATCTTTTCACTATTAATAAATTAAAAAATTTAATTTGTCATGCAACAAATGTATTATGGAAGAGCACTGGGACCAGCAAAAAAAAATAATTCTGATGAATTATGACTTTTAAAACTCATAATTATGATTTCAAATCTCATAATTATGACTTTAAAAAGTCAAGGGAAGGTTTAGGCAAACCCTGACCCATCCACCTGTTACATGTGTATAAAGAACCACATTCTGTACATCTATGGTCACGTCTATGCAAATCAATACAATGCACCACTTTGTACATCTATGTCATTTGTAGCTCTCTTTTATAAATGCAAGTCTCTTCCTATATGACTACTTTACTACAAACTAAAAACTAAAAAAGGGGTATCAATAAAAGGTTTCTGTGACCTGCTCCTTCTTTCCTTGTCAAATGGTTTCTGCTGCAGTGCAAATGGGTTAATGTCTATATCGGCTTACTTATTATCGAAAAGGTATTATAGCAAATGCTCCTGCAATGGCTTCTAAAATATATACTGTAGCTAGCATCATCAAACATTTATGCCTGCTTACCGTCAGGGTTAGGAACTAGTCCAACTTTTATGACTGGTAAAAGAAAAAAAAAATTGCTGATTACTCATCAATTAATTCTCTGCTCGTAGTATGAGAGTAGGTTTATCTGCAATTAAATGTGTGCAACATTCTTAAAGAGCTGGAAGTAGAGAACATGAACAGTTCCTTTAATACTGCCAAATCAATCATTTTTCAAGGTGGTAAATGCATTCAACTCCTTTCTGATTTATTTTGGCTAATATTGTGGGTGGAAACAGAGAAATGTAGAATAGGCAACTAAATAAAGGATTGTGCATAAGACCCTGATCAGAGCAGATGAAGATTATCTGATGACCATTTTATTTTAGCATTTTTTTCCCTTCTTTCTGCTTGGCCAGTGGAGAAGGTCAAGGAGCATTGCAAGGAGCAGGTCTGAGTTGGCACTGCCTACAAGGCCCAGCCCAGTCCAACCCATTTGTTTCAGAGAAAAATAGCAAAATATTTTGCTCATCCCTACTAGCCTGTGACCTGTATTTAATGTCCATAAATTCAGATAATATTAAATTCCTATAGGTCTCCTCCTAACCCTGTCCATCCCTTTATATCTATCTAATGCCAAGGGTTTAATCTGAACAATAGTGTAGTTACAGTATGGATTCATATTATTATGAACTATTTTCATTTGAATAATTGTAGGCTGTTAAAGACATAGTGGATTTTCACACACAATCTTATAGTTCTAAAAGAAGAATGTCCGACTCTGACCTGAGCGTTTCTGTGCAAGCCACAAAGAGCAAATTAGTTTAAATTCATCAATATTTATTTTCAATTAAATTGCTTTTAATGAAAGTAAATGTATCGTATGTGTGTAAATATTTTCAATATAAGGGCACCCCTTTACATTCTTCAGTAATTTACTGCTTTGCTTGTTGCCTCCTTACTCAAATGCCTTAAGTCTCTTTTTTATTCTACAGGATTTTTTCTGAAATAATCGCTACCTTTGCACAAAAGACTTGATGCAGGCTGGAATGATTTATAATGTTAAACATCATACTTAGAATAATTAGGGCAGGTTTTCTTTAGTTTCTTAGCAGGGCTCCAGGGATTAACAGCCTTTGGTATATATACAGCTATTACAGGCCAAAATGTGCTCAGTATGGGCTTGAATTCCTAAGATTTTCTAATGGCTCCTGCATCAGAACATGAACATAACATTTCTATACACACATGCATCATACCTAATAATGACAAATGGCACAGAGAATATTCACTGAAGGCTGCATGTGGTACATTTTGCTTAGATTCTTGGATTTTTCTATGTTTGTGTATTTTTGGCCACTATTCATTATTTAATAGGCGTCAAATCATGGAAATGTGTTAAATTTGAAAGCTTCTGAATAGTTTGCAATACAACCCTCATTAGTCTTTCATTTAAAAAGTGATGTGTATAGCCTTTTTGACAGCTAACGGATAACCTAACAAAAATACAAGGGCCAAATTTGTTAAAATGGAGGTTCACATTTACGTTAACATTTAGCGTGTTATAGAATGACTAATTAAAAGGAACTTTTCTTCTTTTTATTAAATAATCTAAATAGAATAATTTACCTTTTACTTCTTACTCTTTCCAGGTTTCAAATGAGGGTTACTGACCCTAACATCTAAAACAATACTCTCTGAGGCTGTAATTGCATTATTATTGCTAATTCATGTTATTCATCATTCTATTAAGCCTTCCCCATTCACATTCCAGGCTTTCCTTCAAATCAATGCCTGGTTGCTAGGGTAATTTGGACCAATCTGGGGGGGTTGCCAAATGTTAGGCTACCCCCCAATGTTTGTAATAGCTTACTTGATAGCCAGGCCAGTGCTCCTGTTAGCAGAAAACTGCACCGGTCTAGTGCAATATCAAGTGAGAGACCCTCTTTCTCCCTTTTTCTCAGAATCCAGTGGCCACCGCATGTGCAGTAGAGCATAAGTTAAAGGACCAGTAACATATTTTTTTTTTTCATTCGTTAGTCTACAATGGAAAAAAAAATACAAATACAAATTAAACTTTGAGATCGCTAAGTCTTTATTAAGAAATAACTTACCGAAACTCAATTTCTTCTCCTTTTCAGAAAAGGAAACAGGGTGACGATCCATTGTGCTCCTCCCTGGTTCCTTATAGAAGAGAAATTGAGCACTGCATGGAAGCAGAGTTTCATTAAGTTATTTCTGTTACTGGTTCTTTATAATCCAGCTTTAAACTCTACTGCCCATGTGTGCCCTGTGAAGCAAGAGGATTTATAGCTGGCCAGAACTGGGTTGGTGCAGTTTTCTGCTAACGAGCACTGGTGTGGTGTATCAGGTAAGTCACTACAATCCTTGGTGGGTACCCCCTCTGGATTGGAACTTTCATTCTCCTTTAATGCACCTGCACTTTGTGCATGCAGAGTCCAATCGAGGCAGACACTAGACAGTTTTGTCCTTAACACCTCTCACAAGGAAGGAGGTAAGTACAAGGTTCCTTTGTACCTTGCTTCCACCAGTGCTCTCAAACTAGCAAAGCCAAGCAAAAACCCCAGACAGCTCTAGGAAAGCTGTGAATGTCATCCACCAACAACCTCAATCCAACCTCCTCCCCTTGCACTTACTTTTTGCTACTCGCTACCTCTCCCCTCCCCTGAAACGCCCCCATCTCATTGTCCTCTGCTAGCCACTAGCATGTACATCCTGATTCTCAGGGCTGAAGATAGAGAGGCAGCAAAAGAACATGTCTAGGTTCCAAGAGCTCCAACCTTGTTTCCTAGGAACATGCCTCTTCTTCCTACCCTTAGATTCGGCCCTGCTAACTAGTGTGTCTGAATAACTTGCAAGGGGCTGGGTGAAGGACACCTGTGTAGCACCCCAGACCTCCCCTCATGAATACTGCCCTGCCAAATGCAGGTGGTACGGCATTCATCGAGGGAGCATAGGTCAATACCTTCCATTTAGGAGCGTAAAGATCAGTAGGCAGTCCCCATGGCACAGAATTCAATGTGCAAAAGGCATGCCAACTTGTATCTGCTCAGTGCATGATAAATTACCCCTAAAATGTTTGCTCTGGGTCTGTTTGCAAACAGATGACCAGGAAATTCTACCTGCTGATTGGTTGCTATAAAATTAGAATTTTTTTTTTCCATACCCATTGAAGTGTATGGGTATTTGCAGACAATTGAACAAGAATGTATATTTGGGATTGCTCACTTTTAATGATTGCTCTGTCTAAATTCAATGGGTTAAGATAGTTGGGACAAAACTATGTATGTTTATGTTTCTTTAATCTATCACAATTTATCTGATTTCAGACGTGGTTACGGAACACCATAAACTTTTCCCGTCTCTATTAGTGAAGAGATTTAAGGTGGTGGTTTTTAATAGCCTGTTTCCGTCATAAAAAAAGCACGGCTGGAGTTCCATTTTATTTCATCCGATTATTTTCTGACCAGCTACTTGGCGTAAGCATTAAAGATATATTGATGGAACTCAGTAAACCAGAGCTACAAAATGGTATATTCAAATGTAAATATTGTGACGGCCCATTGTTTCAGCACACATATACATGCATTTTTCATAATAACTTTGTAGCGACGTTCCGAAGGTATTCCGTAAATGCAAGCCAGGGATAATAATGAAACCCATATTGTTGTATTACATTTCAGTTTTTTTATTTAATCCTCTCTCCCAAGACAGAATGAGTCATTTACAAGAAGGATAGTATTACATTTGTGTTCTTAGAAACCTTACAGAACCAGAATATTTTGGGGTCACTTTTATTTGCCCTGTGTGTTCTTCCCGAGGGACTCTAGAGAGATGGTCTAATTCATGGCTCTGTTTTCATGGAGACGAGCAATAGTCAGCTCAAGAGCAATGGATTTCTGTCTGGATGAACCAGGTGTTCTATTGTTTAGAGTACTGCAAAAAGAAAAGACAGCAGAATTAAATGGGAAGAATTTCCCATTTTTTACATGTTGCAAACTATGTAGAAGCAAACAAACACATTTGATGTTTCGCCTTAGGGAAAAACTCTGAACCATTACAGGCAATTTTCACCTTCACAAAAGGAAAAGAAATCAGTAGAAATCACAAAAGGAATATAGCAAGTATAAGTAAGTACGATGTAGGGTTGAATTGCCATCCCATTTGCTTTTCTAATTCAGTTTTAATTTACTCTATTAGATACATCTAAAGGTCAGTTAGGGTGAAAACTTTGAATGAATAACTGATACATTCCTATATCTGTAACCATTTTATGAGCTAAAACAGTGCCCTCCAACCAGTGGCTCATATGCAACATGTTGGTCACCAACCCCTTGGATGTTGTTCCCAGTGGCCTAAATGCAGGTGGCTTAGAGTCACATTTACTTGCATAAAAATCCAAATAGAGCCTCCTGTAGGCTGCCAGTCCACATAGGGGCTACCAAATGGCCACTTATTTGACACTCCAAGAGCATTTTTCCTGCTTGCATTGCTCCCTAACTTCTTTTATATCTGAAAGTTGCTCAAGGGTTGGGGTCCCCTGAGCTAAATGAAGCCCCCACAAAAGTTTGGATTTTAAAGGGAGGGGGGTCCTGGTCAGAGGATGGACCTTCAAGTGATGATGGAACTCAAACATCATTACTGTAAACATTATCCTCATAATTGGTGCATTCTGTCACCAGGACACCCTATTTATAGCTTAAAGGTGAACTAAACCTTAAAAATTAATATGGCTAAAAATGCCATATTTTATATACCGGTAATGACTTTATTGAACCAGCCTAAAGTTTCTGCTTCTCAAAAGCAGCAATAATCCAGGACTTTAAACTTGTCACAGGGGGTCACCATCTTGAAAAGGGTCTGTAGGCTCTGAGCAGCTGTCGAGAAGCTAAACTTAGGGGTTGTTGCAAATTATCAAGCAGAAAATGAGGTTTCCCTGTAATATAAGATGATTCTACAAGTCTGATTATTAAATTCTGATGCTAATTGCAGTGGTTTCTGTGCTGTCATGTAGTAATCATCTGTATTAATCACTAATCAGCCTTATATTGTGAGATTTCTCTTCTATGTGCACGGTATATTGTGAATGGGTCCCTAAGCTTAGTAAGTGACAGCAGCACAGGACTGTGGTTGCCTTGGGCTGGTACAGAAGCCCAAAACATAATGTACAACATTTTTAGCTACTTCATTATTAGTTAAGCTTTAGTTCTCCTTTAAAGTGACAGCAAAGAGAAATGCTATGGGCACTGCTATCACACCAAGGACAACTAGGGCCCAGATGACATTTACCCCCTAACACAAATCATGTAGACACACGTGAGTGTAAAGCTAAATGAATGTATGCTCCTTTCCTCTCTCCCCACGCTTGTCTAGAATGGCTGATATTATGGGGCTAGACTGCAAGTAAGAACTGTAAGAAAGCAATATGGGCAACATGTATTGTCTTTAGCTACACTGACTGTCTCATTAGCTTAATATTCCTCTGGCACACAAGAGTCCCACAGCATGAACAACAAACAGTGGCCTGCTTAAAACAGGTTAGAAAAAGAAAACAATGTAATTGATTGAGTAAATAAATGGCAGTTAAGGCCCCCATACACGGGCCAATATAAGCTGCTGACAGACGGTAGCTTATTGGCCTGTGTGTGGGGCCATCCAACGGGCTTCCCTGATGGATATCTGGCCAAAACTTAAAAAACATAGTCGGATAGCGGGCACATCTGTGCGTTTATGTGGTCCCGCAATCCGACCGCCCAAATCACCTACATTATGAGCTCATCGTTGGGCCCTAGGACTCACGATCGGATCATCCCAATATCGCCCACTTCAATGTGGGCATATTGGGGAGAGATCCGCTCGTTTGGCCACTGTATGCCACCTTTAAGGACATGCATGAAGAAATTCGCTCGTTTGGCAAAGTTGCCAAATGAGGGGATCTCTCCCCTATATGCCCACCTTGAATTTATCGCTGGACCACATCATCGTACAAATGCGAAGGGATTTTTGTCCTGTCCAATCGACATCGGGTCAACTTTTGGAATATATTGAGCGGGGAAGCCCGTCAGAAGGCCCCACACATGGGCCAATAAGCTGCCGACTTGGTCTGTTGGCAGCTTTTATCGGCCCGTGTAAGGAGCTATACCAGTGAAGAACAGGGGGAAGTAAAGTTTGTGATGCTAATGTCTTGATGACTCACGTCACCCCCATGTTAGTTTTTGCTGCAGGACCTAGCACATTATCTTGTGTTATATGCCCATAGAACTCTTTGGTGACATAGCCTTAAATATGGTCTATATAATTCAATAGGGATACATATTTTATGCTTGATAAAAAAAGGCAGAAGAAATATTTTTCTCCGATTCTGCTTTATCTTGACACCTTTGCAGTTACCAGGTCTTGTTTAGCTCAACATGATAAAAGAGGTGCATGGTCAGACGCAGTAAATGAACAATTTCTCAAGCTGCCTGATAAGAAAAGAATTACTTTTGGCAACACAATATGAAACCTTATTGGTCCCTGCTATGTCCTACCACTGCATTCTAATTCATGTTCTGCTACTGGTATGTAATTATGCTCTGTTTTTATATTATAGAATAGATTATTATAATACAAAAAGTAGCAAAATAATGGAGAAAATGTACAACTTCCCCACAAACTGCTCCAGATGGACCAAGCATCAAAGGGTTATATCTACAGATAAATGGATAAAAAACATAATTTTACTGAAAATAGTTTTATTTAACATATTGGGCATCTCATGTGCCACCCTTTCTTTCATTAGAATACCAACAGCTAAGTCATGTGGTTGGGTCAGATCTTTACAAGTACAGGTATGGGACATGTTAACCAGAATGCTCAGGACCTTTGGTTTTCCAGATAATTTATCTGTAATTTGGATCTCCATACCTTACGTCTAATAGAAAATCTTGTAAACATTAAATAAACTCAATGGGCTGTGTTTCTTCCAAAAATGATTAATTATATCTTAGCTTGGGTCAAGTACAAAGTACTGTTTTATTATTACAGAGAAAAATAATTGTTTAAACGTTTAAAGAAAATTGGATTATTTGTATAAAATGGATTGTATGGGAAACGAACATTCCATAATTCAGAATTTTCTGGATAATGGATTTCCAGGTAACAGATCCCATGTCTGCAGTTTCTGTTAATGCATCAGTTAATAGTGCTGCTCCAGTAGACCTCTGCACTGAAATCCAATTTTCAAAAGAGTAAATAGATTTTTTTATATTCAATTTTGAAATCTGACATGGGGCTAGACAAACTGTCAGTTTCTCAGCTGCCCCAGTCATGTGACTTCTGCCTGCACTTTAGTATGGATCTACCATCTGGCAGGCTGTTATTTCTACTACTTAATGTAACTTAATCAATCTCAGTGGGACTTGACTTTTACTATTGAGTGCTGTTCTTAGATCTACCAGGGAGCTGTTATCTTGTGTTAGCGAGCTGCTATTTAGTTACCTTCCCATTGTTCTGTTGTTAGACTGCTGATGGGGGGGGTGATATCACTCCAACTTGAAGGGTGGCTGAAATTTATCAGAGCACAAGTCACATGATTCCTGACACATTAACTGCTGTGTTTTGAAAAAAAAAAAAAAACATGTTTTCCCATGGCAGTAAGGCATTATTAGAGATGCCGCTTATCAACTTATGAACCTTTCTCTATGTCAGTATATTTTCACACATCAATAAAAATAAGAGAATAAAAGTGCAGAATTTCAATCACTGTAACCCTGCACCTTCTTCCTCTTGGGAACAGTTGCCTGGATTTTGCATTACAAAACAGAGACTGCATAACCTTTACACAGTGTGCCATGGGTGTTGGAAGTTATTGATGAAAGAGATGGAATATTAATGTATTGAAAAAAGCAGGAAAAGCATTTATAGTTAAGAAACCTTCTAATTTTTATGCAAAGAGGGAATCCTGGGAAGGACATTAAGTTCCACTCGTACATTTTCCATTTTCATGGAGTACATGAATTCCCTTTTTCCCTTTTCCAGTTTCATGGAGTACATGGATTCCCCTCCAATAGGCTACAGCTTGTCTATTGGGATTTAAATCACAGCCAGGGTTGTTGCTGATCAAATCCTTGCTACAGATTGCTTTAGACTAGAGAGTATTCCATAAAATTGGAAAAAAATGATAGGAGCTAAATTAAGTTTTCTTCATAGGATTCCCTTTTGCACAGAAGTAGCTTTTGTTTTCATTTGTTATTTGTTTTTAGCATCCTTAAGGCATCAGGATCCACATTACATATCCCTTATCTAGAAAACCCCATGTCCTAGTCATTCAGGATAAGACATCTCATACCTGTTTCTCATCAAACAAAAGTCCTCCAAGAACATAATGGTTATGGATGGGTCTATTTAAGAGAAGCAAAGCTTAACTAAAGAAGTAGGACAGAAATGCTTTATGTTTTAGGCTTTTATATCAGCTCAAGGCAACCACAGCAATTTAGCATTAAAGATATGTGTCTCCAAAGATGCCTCAGGAGCTCCCCATCTTCTTTTTGGCTGATTCACTGCACTTGCTCTGTGCTGCTGTCACTTACTGGGCTTAGGAACTGACGCACAAGATACTAGTTATATATAATTATATCACAATATAAGGCTGAATCTGATTAGTAGATAATTATAGGTACATGACAGCACACAAACCAGTACAATTAGCCTTATAATTTAATAATCAGACCTGTAGCAACAGCTTATATGAGAAACCTCCTTTTCTGCTTGATGATTTCCCCTGGCCGGTAAGCTTATCTTCTCAACCAAAGCCCACTGAGCACGTGCGTGTCGCAGACACTCCTGACAAAATCCAAAATGGCAAAATCCTATAACTTTTAAGACCTGCATCATTATTACTACAGAGATGTTGAACCTTTATACTGGCTCAATATGTTCACAGTATAAAATATGTAATTTCCAGCCATATTCATTTTCAGTTGTGTTTTAATTTTCTTGCCTTAAAATGAGTGCACAAAAATGATTGGATTCCTCTGTGTTTGTGGTAAATGTTGGACCAAGCAATGTGGTATCTTCTATGGCAGGGGTCCTCAACCTTTTTTGCTCATGAGCCACATTTAAATTTAAAAAAGAGTTGGAGAGCGACACAAGCATGAAAAAGTCCATGGGGATGTCAAATAAGAGCTCTGATAGGCTTTTTGGTAGCCCCTATATGAACCGGCAGCCTACAGGAGAGAATGTTTGGCAGGACATCTGTTTTTTATAAAACCAAAACTTGCCTCTAAGCCATTAATTCAAAAATAAGCACCTGCTTTGAGGCCACTGGGAGCAACATCCAAGGGGTTGGAGAGCAACATGTTGCTCATGAGCTACTGGTTGGGGATCACTGTTCTATAGTGTAAAACAATTTAACTAATGCTCCATGAAACATGCCCACTAGACTCTATTCATTTCCCAAGGATTCTGGGAGAGCAAACAAGCAATGGTAGCATTAAATGTAAACCTGGTCAATAAGTTATAAGTAAAGCCAACATTTCAGGAGCCCACAGTGACAGGCCTGGACAGCACTCAACTCTATCTATGCCCACTAAAAAAAATACTTATGTTGCACGATAAAAGCTCAAAGTACTTTAAAGGCTCATGGCACATAATGAGTATCCTTGTCAATTATATTCAAGTGAATGGGATGAAGACACCTATGCTATTATCTGTGCCATTTGAATCTGAAGAGAAATACATCCTATGTCAATTAATCCTTCACCAGACAAAAGTAATATTACCACTGAGCCTGAGGCATTTCAGGTGGGTATTTAAATCATGTTTTGTTTCTTTTTCAGCTGCAATTTGTACTGGGTGGTTACTGACGTGTTTATCAGGCAGAGTTCTGCCTACATGTTTCATAGCTGTACTGTTTGTTATTCTCTAACCGTTTATTGCTCTGACAGTATTACTGCTGGGAGAAATTACTTATTACAGAAACCCAGAATATTTAACCATCAGGCACCATCATAAGTGATGCAATAGAAGCCAATGCCAGGAAAGCACATGGTTAAACTTTTGCGTTAATTTACAAGTATGTAAAGAATATTTACTTTACTGCTTACTTGTTTCTTAAAGTTGTGAAATTGACACCTTTTATATTTTTGTTTCATAAAGGGACACATTTTCCTTGTGACAAAACTCATCACTTTATCAAATTGCAAAATCCACATATGTGATCAGAATAGAAAGAAACAAAATATCTGGGTGATGTCTTGTCATTACAATTAGTTGCTGTGCTTTTACACCCCTTAGTTCTCTTGTGCTTTTTGGGGGCGCCTGTAAGTGACTCCATGTGTTTCAGAATTAATATTTGCCTTGAGTAAGGAGCACTACCTGATCTGAAACATGGATTTTACAGTGATGTGATGATTTCACAGCGAGTGATACACTTTGCAGCTGGTTTTCATTTTTTATTATTTGTGATTTTTGAGTTATTTAGATTTTTATTCAGCAGCTCTTCAGATTGCAATGTCAGCAACCTGGATGCTAGGGTCCAAATTATCCTAGGAACCATGCATTGATTTTAATAAGAGACTGGAATATAAATAGAAGAGGCCTGAACAGAAAGATGAGTAATAAAAATATCAAAGCAATAACAATAAATTTGTAGCCTTACAGAGTATTTGTTTTTTTTACAAGAGGTCAATAACCCCCATTTGAAAGCTGTAAAGAAATAAAATAATTCAAAAACTATACAAAATAAATAATGAAGAGCAATTGAAAAGTTGCTTATAATTGACCATTCTATAATACAATAGAGGGCAGATTTATCAAGGGTCGAATGGCTTTTAGCCCTCAAATTCGACCCTTGAATAATTTTCAAATACAAATCTGGCAACATCGTAGGAAAATTAGTTTTGAGCGCTTTTCTCGATAAAATCATACGATTGAACGATTTTACAAAAAATTATACATTTTCCTTCGATTTCTTGATAATATCATGCGAATCGAATGATCGTAGCGTACGATATGGTAGTGTCCAACATTAAGTAGGGTACTGTGGGCAACCTACACAACAGCACTTGATGGTTAATGATAGTCAGCAGGTTGTGGCTAAGGCCATTGCATATCAGATTGTGTATCCAAGTGGGTAAAAATGTAGGTTATGGTTATGTATGAGTTGCAGGCCTGGGCTTCAAAAACTGGAACTTGAAATTTTGTGGAAACTTTCATGTAAAGTGAAATATTTGTGTGTGTGTGTGTGTGGGGGGGGGATTACTGCAGCAACTTGGTTTCTATTCCCTATACACAGATTCTTTTTGATTGACTTCTAGGGGACAAAAGGATAAAGACAGCTGAAAATAACATGAAGTTGAAATGAAACATCACTCTCCTTTAGAAGCTTCCATTCTTTGCTAGAGGTCTTTCCTCTTGCCAACCAACCCAATTCCTAAATCCAGATTGCTGGCGCTGTCCTTCCATTTCTTAAATCCCAACCAACGTTTTTCAAGTAATATGATTGGGTCATGCCACACACTGACAAAATTCTGATTAGTATGGCATTTAACATGATAACACAGAGTTAGTGGACTCTTCAAATTAAATTATTGGCTGAGTCCTTTTAATGAACTTAATAATAGCAAAATCCCCTGGTCACACCGGGTTTAAAACTGTATTCTAAATTGCTACTTAATACTGTGGGGACAGAAAGTTGTAGAGATTAATTGCTTTCACTTGATTCTCTTGCATTGACAGGAAGAGCCTGCAAGGCAGGGATCCACAGAGAATCCCTTTTATGAAGTTATGCCACTCATCACAATTTCTCAAGTTTACTCTTGGCTCTGTCCGACGGCATATGGTGCGGCTCTTGATATACTGCACAAAATCACAACGTTTGGGAGCAGTTAGTTTTATTGCGCGGCAGAGACCCGAGTCTCTTTTGGTTTTACATATAGATGGAACTTGGTGATTATAGAAGGAACCCAAAGAGTCAGCATGTGAGTCAAAAAATGGAATTCTCATTTTCGTGTCTCCGATATGACTCATAAACTAGAGCAGTGGAACTGTATGATAGTCCTCTGTGGGTAATAAATGGAGTGTGTGTCACCTGTTCTCATGTTTATATAGTAAAATAATGCATATAATACATGGTATGGGATCCATTATCCAGAAAGCTCCACATTATGAGAAGGCTATCTCCCACAGACTCCATTCCAATCAAATAATTAAATTTAAAACAAATTTTTGAAGGTAATAGTGATGGGCGAATTTATTCGCCTATGTCGAAAAATCGTCCCGCGACTCGTTTCGCGAATTTTTCGCGTTTCGCAAATTTCTCTAGAAATTCGCGAAAAATTCGGCGAAGCGAATCTCGGGAGATTCGCCCATCACTAGAAGGTAATAATAAAGCAAAACCTTGTACTTTAACTCGGTAAAGATATATTTAATCCTTACTGGAGGTAAAACAGTCCCATTAGGTTTCATTAATGATTAAATAATTTTTTAGTAGTGCTAAGATATGAATAGTGATCGGCGAATTCCCGCGATTTGCCGCTGTCAAATAAATTCGCGAAACGCCAGAGAAAATTCGCCTCGCATGGTTTTTGACGCAACGCATTGAAAACGCATTGAAACGTCGAAAATGACGCGTCGTTTTTGGCAATTTTTTTCGCGAATTTCGCTGGAAATTCGAGTTTTTTTTGCGAAGCGAAACTGGGTAGATTCGCCCATTATCCTTAGAACTTAACCTGTTGGTAACACATTCTATAGCTTGTAGGGAAATTTCAGGGGCACAACACCCTCACCGAACACCCAGAAAATATTGCATCCTCTGTTGGAACTGTTCTGCTTCCCTTTGTTCAAGCCCAGCTCCTGACATGGCACTGTAAAATAATCTATTGATCCAAGTCACTACATGCATGTCCTTTGTCAAGGAGCCCATTCAGTTTCCTTCTGAATTCCCTAATGAATTAGCAGTCACTCTTGGTTCAGATAGCAAGTTCTGTTGTCTTATTACCTCTTGGGACACACAAGGACTTCTTGTTTCCAATGAAGATCTTTATCGATTGCTCTTGTAGTGCTTCTTAATTTCTCATTGTGTTTTACACTGTTTACTGTACTTTAGAAAAGAAGCTAATGTTACCACATTTCTCTGTGCTATCCTATAAGCATAGAGTCATTAATCAAGGTTGGAAAAAGAAAGGGGCACGTTATAATTAATGGAGTCGATTAGGCTGCATTTCTGGAATGCAATTTGTTTATTCAAACTCAAAAACAATACTCAATGCTTAAAACCACATCAAAATGTTTGACACCTTTTCTCTGTTTAAATTAATGATATGCTATTTGAGTTAGATTCTTCAATAGGGTTTGCTCCATCTCCATGGGGCAAATTCACTAAAGCGCGAAGCGTCTTACACTAGTGCTAGTTCGCCAGCGTGATGTCAATTCGTAACTTCGCAAATTTACTAACGCCAACTCTGGCGAATTTTCGGTAGCGAAGTAGATAGACTA
Organism: Xenopus borealis; assembly: GCA_024363595.1. NCBI lineage: Eukaryota > Metazoa > Chordata > Amphibia > Anura > Pipidae > Xenopus > Xenopus borealis. The sequence goes on from CM044433.1 coordinate 15,908,019, forward strand.
GAACAACTTCGCACCCTTACGCCAGGCAAAGTTGCACACTGACGAAGGATCGTAATTACGCAAATTCACTAAGATTAACATTTTCCTGAACGTTAACACTTACTCTAGACGTTACTTCGCCAGGTCAGACCTGGCAAAGTTCAATACAATAGATAGGAGTTTGAAAAAAAAATTGGAATTTTTTTCTGTCCCAAAAAAACGCTTGCGTTTTACCTTTCTAGGGTTATAGTCTGAAAAAAGCGAATTTTTTTTGGGGGGGGGGTTACCCTCCTTCCCCCCTACATTTCCTAACATATGGCAACACAACTATAAAGGGGGCACATGTAGGGCAATAGGACAACTTTATTTTATTTATTAAAGGTTTCCTGGGCTTGTGTAGTATACTTTGAAATTTGCGCCGTATGCAAATTAGGCATCGCTAGCATAAATGCACTTTGCCTGGTGAAGTAACACTAGAGCAACTACGCTACCATTCACTGACCTTATCGTAACTTCACACTTTAGTGAATTTGCGTAGCGCTAGCGAATTTTCGCCGCTTAGTGAATTTCCCCCCATGTCTCTCACATATGCTAAAGAACTGTATACAAGGATATTCATCAGGACTGCTTTATTTTAGGGATGCACCAAATCCAGAATTCGTTTTGGGATTCAGCCTTTTTCAGCAGGATTTGGATTCGGCCGAATCCTTCTGCCAGGCCGAACCGAATCCAAATCCTGGGAATCACGTGGAAATCACGTGACTTTTTGGCACAAAACAAGGAAGTAAAAAATGTTTTCCCCTTCCAAACCCTAATATGCATGTTCAAATTAGGCTTCGGATTTGGTTCGGTATTCGGCCAAATCTTTCAGGAAGGATTCAGGGTTTGGCCGAATCCAAAATAGTGTATTCGGTGCATCCCTATTTTATTAAAAAAACCACACCTTCCAGAACATCAGGTTCAGATGGAACAGACTTAACTGAATCATGTTGAAGACCAAAAGTGTTTTAATATTATTTTTCTTTTTTTCTGTGACTACTGTGCATCAGATGCATGGTCTGCTTTACCTGTATATAATTTTTCTGGATGATTAGCCAGTGAACCTATATAACAACAGATGTAGACGAATCAGGCTTGGATGAGTGGTAACTTTTAGTACAGATAGAGTCACTTGGATTTGTAAGTTAAATGCGTCGTGACTCAGCATTAATTGAAGAAACTGTGTTATCTAAAGTTATCTTAACTCATTTAATGCATTTAACCTTTTCATTAGCATACCAAAGCCCCATTGTTTTCAATGGTGAACTCTTTAATTGGATGGGATGCTGTGACACAATATTCTGTGATAAGTGGGATAAATGAGATAAATGAGTTAAGTCGCGACGCATTAAACTCACCATCCAAAGTGACTGCATCTGTATGTTATAGGATGGCCAATTTCAAACAAACTTTTAACACTCTGTACACGCTAATTGAAGGCTTTGGTCCTACTCATTCCCCCTCCCGTCAGTGTACATTTCTATTGGCCAGTTTGAATTTCCAACCACCAGTCGGCGGTGTTAAATAGACTTAGTGCGACCGGCTTCAATAATGCCTATGACAAAGCTCACGAGCAGTGAGCGAAACTCGCGTCTGCGCTATTTTTTAATTTAGATAAGCAGGGTTCTCGGCAGTTTTCAGGCTAGCATACGCCGAGTTGATCTCACGGAGGGTGGTGACTCCTCGAGTGGGGTGGTGGGTGCAAGTTTCGCCGCAAGATACGTCGTGGTCAATTGTGCCTGAGGCACATTAGCATAAGGGCGCTGCTTTATAATAGTGAGGTGGAGGGATTAACTAACTGCAGTACTGTGTTTTGTGCCCGAGGCACTCGCTAGAAAGTAACTGTGCCTGAGGCACTTTTCAGACTAACTTTCAGTTGGTGTGTGGGCTCTGTTCGTTATCGCACTCAGCGGGGGTTCGCTTGCGAAATACTAGCCAGTAAGTCTCAGTGCCCGAGGCACAAGTCAGTTGTATTTACCCACCACCACCTCTACGACAAAGACGTAACATATAATACTAAAGCTATTTAGCGTATTTCCCCTGAAATTGGTGAACGGTGAAAAATTTGCGAAACAGACTTTTGACACCGGCAACAAAAACCGGTCATTAGTGTCAAACATGGAAATTGGCCACAAGTTTGTGGCCACTATCTGATTTGAAATATCTAGTTTGCAGTACAATGGATTGAAGGGGTTGTTCACCTTTGAGTTAACTTTTAGTATGGTGTAGGGACTGATGTTCAGAGACAATTTGCTATTGATTTTCATTTATTATTTGTGGTTTTTGAGTTATTTAGCTTTTTATTCAACAGCTCCCTGCAATTTCAGCAATCGAGTTGCTATGCTACACATTATCCTAGCAACCATGCATTAATTTGATTAAGAGACTGGAATATGAATAGGAGAGGTCCTGAATAGAAAGATGAGTAATAAAAAGTAGCAATAACATAAATTTTTTTGTTTAGACGGAGTCAGTGACTGGAAAGAGTCAGAAGAAGCAGACAAAAAAAAAAACTATATATACATAATAATGAAGATCAATGGAGAACTTACTTAGAATAAGCCATGTATAACATACTGAAGGTGAACTACACCTTTAAAATGATCCCCTCTTTCCATTTAGGCAAAGCATTGAAATTTCCCTTCTACACTGGCAGTGCTACAGTCTATCACAACCGTTCCCCCTTTCCAAGCTGTTATGAATTACACATCAATTACAATATGCAATATGACTTAACAGAAGATATTCAGATTGCTAATACTCCTAGCAGGGAGACATAAGCCGAGTCCATCCAATTGCAGGGCCCACGGTAACCCAATTCTTTAACAAGCCAAGCGGATTCACCTCTCTCTTTTTCGGTGTTCCTGACAATCTGACACAGGGCAAGTAAGTGAGCTGGGTAATTATCTTTCTACATCTGAAACTGAAAACCCATCACGCACAAATCCATTATAAGTCAAAATCTTTTTTTGTGTAGCTACTATTAAAATCCATCAAAAATGTAGTTCTCTTAAGTTTGCCAAAGTGCAGACCACATCATTATCCCACTCTGTAAAGCCAAGGAACCTTTTTTTCATTTGGGATTCAAAATCTTTCTAGCCTTTCAGAGACCTTGTTTTAACCCTTTTCATGACTCCGGGCTCAGCAATTCATTAATTTTCCACGCAGCGTATTGCTGCCCCCTCCAGAACTAAATGGATTAAAACAGTCAAGCTCAGCTTTTGTACTTTGCCTTAGCCTGTATTCCTTAAATATATCAGAGAAAGCTGATTAAAGTACCATGGAAAGTTCAGCACAAATCATATCACACTGTGCTACTTATGGATTCCTTTTGCAGCAGAAAACTCATAGCGGTGATCCTAGACTTGCCAAGAGCTAGTTATTCCCCCTCGCATCCCTTCCGCCAAATGTGTAAATGTTTATCTACCCATGATTTCATACCAATTGTTAAATCTCTGTTGCTGGGGGTAAAATGATATCTTGTCTGCATTACGCTGACACAACATAACTGTTTATAGCCAACATTGGGACTTCACTGCTACTAGTGCTGTAATGGATTATATGCAGAAGTTGTCTTTTATGAATTTATTTATATACTTCATCTTTAGAGTTTTACATAGAAAAGATTTATTTTTTAATGGTAGAGAATTTCTGTTCTTTTAAAATAGAATGCCAAGTGTTCTGTTTTGCCCTTGCATGGAAAAACATTGGCACACGCATTCTTTGTGTATCATTTAGGGGGCAAAGTAGCAATACAAAGTGCTCCAAATTCCTGCACTGAAGAGTTGTTCAACTTCAATTTAACTTTTAGTATGATGTAGAGAGTATGGTTTTTGAGTTATTCAGCTTTTTGTTCAGTAACTCTCTAGTTTGCAATTTCAGCAATCTGGTTGCTAGGGTACTACTTAAGGTCCCCATAGACGCAAAGATCTTTCTCTGACGAACGACCGATCTTAGAGAAGTCTGACCAATCAGTCAAATTATCGTGTGGTTAGTGGGATACCAAAGATCGTACATGTTACGATTTTTTGTCCGACATTGGTCTGAAGATTCATCGGCCAGGTTAGAAAATCTTTATCAGTCCCCATGCAATCTACCTATGTTTGCAGGGCCAAGCAGGCAGGGACCCTTCAGTTTTGCAGGCAATATCGCCTGAAATCTTTACTTCTATGGCCAGCTTTACCCTAGCAACCATGGACTAATTTGAATAGGGGACTGGAGTATGAATAAGAGATGGCTTTAATAGAAAGATGAGTAACAGAAAGTAGCAATAAAAATATGTCTGTAACCTTACAGAGAATCTTTTTTTTAGATTGGGTCAGTGACCCCCAGTTGTAAGCTGGGAAAAGTCAGAAAAGAATCACCTGTGCCCTACACCTTTCCTTGGTTTAATCTGGCACCAGGCACAGGGAGCAGGCTGCACTTAATATGATTACTGGAGGAAGTTCTTTGGGCATGAACTCCTATTACTTAAAATCTTCAGGTCCCTTATATATTCCTGAGGCACATTAAAGAGCACCCTTGGGCACAGTGTAGCAGGCATGGACCTAACCAGCAACCCAACCTGGTAAACACCACCTTTAGGAAAGTGGAGAACTTTAAATACTTGCTGTCTGTGATCACAAATAATGATAGCATGGTTGAAGGAACTAGATGGTTGAAGTCGCTTATATCAAGAGCACTCTTGCAGAACACTGCAAAGAAATTGCACCTGTCATCATGTACGGGCGCTGACAAATAGAGGTGAGTTGCTCTTCAAAACCTGGGAGAATAACCTGCAAAGGAGGATATATGGCCTTATACAGGATGACAATGAGTGGAGTTTCTGGGTCAACAGAGAGCTATACCCGTTGTACGAGGAGCCATCGATCTCCATCAAGATTGGGAGAGGAATACTATTCTGGATCTGCTACACTGAGCAAATGGAGGATGAAAGTAAACCTAATAGTAGTTGATCCATGGGACATCCACAAAAATGCTGGTTGGATTGTGTGGTAGGAAACGTACCACAGATGGGATATCATGGAGAGCAGTAGTGGAATAGACTAAGGATCCTCATGAGCTGTAGCACTGCTGGGATGGGATGGCACTTTAGAGGCCCTGTACTTATTGATTTCCCCAGGCATGCACCAAATATGTTAACAAAGGAGTAGTAGGCTCTTTGAACTGCACCTTGGATAGATGCAAGTTCTAAATGTATCAAACTCTCACAAGGGGTGAAAAATCAGTAAACCAGGAATGGCACCCACCCCTTGTTAAATGTATCCTGGTTTTTAAGGTATAACTGACTCAAACTGTGCATATAAAAATTGGTCCATTTATAAAAGTTACACTGACAGGATTGTTTGAAAAAAGAACTATTATTGGACAATATTTGATGTAACACAAAAGGCAGATGATAAACCCTCTCCATGCTGATAAAACTTCAGTTACCCTAGCTCACTCTCCAATAATAGTTAATAATAAATAAGACATTTTAAGAGGGAAACCAAAAGCATAATGATTAATGACTTAAACATATGAAGGACATATTTGTATTGTTTGGTTCATTAGGCAAAAAGAGACTGTTCTGTTTTCTTCTAAGTGCGATCTGCGTGCACCATAAGGTATGAGCTCCTCCCGCTGCCTTATCCAGAATAGGTGATTTTTGCAACAAATGCATTTGTTAACTAGAATAATTAATCACAAAATAAAACAAACAAACAAAAAACTTCCCGGATGATCCGTGACAAGCAATCTTTACAAGTGAATATCTGTCATTATAAAAAAAGGCAGTAGATAATTTTTTCTTTCCTCATGTGTATTTTTTTTTTAATAAGTTCTTTTATTCAGTGGTGTGTACGGAATATTCAAATAGATCACTAATGCAGTATGTAATGCACACAATCCCTACAGAAGTTAAATGCTTGCAAAGAGCAGGTAATTATAGTGAAATCATAACTGGTAAATGGTAAAGTGAATAGACCCCTTATATAAGAAGGATTTACTTTCCATTTATTTTCCATTTAATAGGCATTTATAGACATAAAAGTACTGTAACAAAGTGAATCCTATTGCCTGCAAGAATGCTCCTAGTTACATTAATTCATGTGAGTGGGAGTTGATATACTGTTTAGGGCTTTTAGTTCCATCCAGATACAAAGGCTGAAATATGACATATGATATATGATATAAAACACTCACTGGGTCAATACGCACCCATCCAAGACTCTAAATGGAAAAAAAATCAAATTGGATTTCTGCATGAAGAGATGCTAGCACTCTAAGGAGAAATCAAATTATTCTTTGTGTATTTTTCAATATGAAGATTAAAAACATGTAACTCATGCACCTGAGACACAAGGAACATAGGCACACTGTTGGTGATGAGTGAAATCTTTCTCCAGGTTTTGCCCATAGATTCCAATGGCCACAAAAAAAAAGTTTTACAGTAAAATAAACTGTTGCCACAAAAATCACCATTGACTTCAGTGGTTTTTGCAAATTTTTGCAGTTTTGCAATGTTTTTTGCAAAGCAAAACAGAACAGATTCACTCATCACAACAAACCGTTAATTTTGATGGGAAATGTTTCTTCTTTTTCTCAAGTTTAAGAATTTTTTTTATTGATCTGTGGCAAAATTATAAAAAGACTTTACCTTTGTATATTTTGTGGTAGTGACCTTAAGCAATGTAATAAGGTTCTTTACAAAATAAAAAAAAAGACTTGATTGGGTTATTGTTTAAATGTAGTAAAAATGGAATTGCTCCATTAATTTCAACATGGCTGTAAAATATTGACTGCTTTAAAAATTAAGAGAAAAAAAACTGAAACGTTGATGAGCTTCAATGCTACAGGTACAGCTCCACTGCCTTCTATAGAATCTCACTAGGTTTTAGCTGGCAAACTTTTTCATCTCTGCCCTTTGTGAATGTCCTCATGTATCAGGTATTTATTCTCTTTCAGTTCTGTTAATCAATTTGTTACAGGGTAAATTTTTAATGGTTTAAAACAATTGTTTGAAGGAATTCTGTCATGATTTTTATGATGCATTTTTATTTATTTCTAAATTACACTGTTTATATATAATTCACTCTACAACTTTCAGTACAGCAGTAAAGAGTGACTGAAGTTTATGAGAGCACAAGTCACATGACTTGGGTCAGCTGGGAAACTGAAAATATGTCTAGTCAAATATCAAAATTAAATATAAAAAAATCTGTTTGCTCTTTTGAGAAATGGATTTCAGTGCAGAATTCTGCTGGAGCAGCACTATTAACTGAAGCATTTTGAAAACATTTTTTTCCATGACAGTATCCCTTTAAATAATGGTTAATACATATGTTTAGGTTTGGTCACTAGGTGGAGCTAGAGGGTAACAGTTGTGAGGGAAAGTCCTCATTGAGAGGAGAATATGAAGTTATAAAAGGGAAAGGTTCAAGAGAGGATTTTAGAGATGTGTCATGGGAAGAGAGATGAGCAGCAGGCTCTGTAACAGTAGAGCCATCTCTTGGGAGAGCTACTCCTAGATAATGAGAGGTCTAGTGGTATAACAGTACACTGTAGGAAGTGTAAGATAGCTAGGTGACTAGCATGGGCAGCTGTGGCCCCAACTATGAGTCAGTGGACATAGTATTCCCAGTGGGAAACTTTCCAGCCAGGGCCTGTGAATGTGCTGCTGTTCTATTGAAGGCCATGACAAATACAGAGGATGTGCTTGACTTCAACTCTCTGCTTTTTGTGTCTTAACTGGAGACTTTCCCCCACACTAAGGGGCAGATTTACTAAGGGTTGAATTTCGAGGGTTAATTAACCCTCAAATTCTACCCTCAAATTTATATCGAATTAAAACCCTTTGAATCCAAGGGGTTTTATCGCAATTTGATTTTTGGAATGATCGATAAAATCGTTCGAATTGATTGATTTGAGCGATTTTAACCATTCAATCAAATTTTTTATATTCGATCAACAAAACTTATTGGAGCTTCCCATAGGGATCTATAGCAATATAGCAATTTGGTAAGGTTTTATCTGCTGAAATTGTTATATCGAATTTTTTTAAAGGGACAGTACTTTGACAATCGAATAGTCGAATAAGCCCAAAATTAAATTTGAATTTTTTAATTCGAATTTGATTCGAATTTTCACTTCGAATCAATTCGAATCTTAGTAAATCTGCCCCTAAATGTTGGTGGTACATTGCGGGTTCATAAGGTTACAGTATAGGTGATAGTTGCCCCATCACAACGTGACCCACAAGAATTGGGGTATAGAGGATGCACAGCCTGTATTTTGCAAGTGTGCACATTTTAGGGGAAGGGCCCCATATATAACAAGATTAATAGATACTGGGAATCATTTATAAAGTTTGCACATCACATATGTATTCACATATGGCCCTTTTGCACATTTCCCCCTAAATGCCTACATTTTTCACTGCTTTGCCCATTTTCCCAATGCAGTAAAATGTGCATTGTACACAAATGTTTGCAAAATAAAAAGGGTCTGAGTACGGCCATTGGGGGATTTTGTTGTGTGCATATATTGCCTTGGCTGTAATATAAATTTACAATTTGCAAAATGAGTTTGCTGTATATTTTTTTCTGCTACCAAATGTGTGGCATAAACTTGAACGCAGAGTGTGTGCAGAAGTTTTAATGCATTGGACCATGTAACTTTATATTATTTTTGAACAAGAGTGTGACTTTGACATTTCAGTATCAAATACATTTAGAAATTGCTGATTTGCTGTATGTTTTCAATAATTTTTTTACTGCATGAACAAAACTGTTTTTGTGTGGACATATATCATAGGAAACCAGTAGAAAATAGAGAGCAACTGACAGAAGTCATAGTATTTGAAAATGATATATAGTTATGGCGTCCGTTTTTCAGAAACCCATTATCCAGAAAGCTCTGAAGCATGGAAAGACTGTCTCATATAGACTCCATTTTATCCAAATAATCCAAATTTAAAAAAAATTATTTCCTTTTTATCTGTAATAATAAAACAGTAATTCATCCTTACTGGAAGCAAGACCAGCCTATTGAGCTTAATTAATGTTTACATGATTTTCTATTAGACTTAGGCTATAGAGATCCAAATTACAGAAGCATCCATTACCCAGAAAACTCCAGGTGCTGACAATTTTGGATAACAGATCCCATACATGTACTTTCTAAAGATAAAGTGTTTTTTTTATTGGCCCAATTATTTAATGTTACTTGTTTTTGGGGAACTTTAGTCTATTCATCAGCATGACACCATTTTTGAAACTGATGCAGATGAAATATTAGTTCCCAAACAGAGCACGATAAAACATTTCATTTCAGTCTCTGTCTATTGATTTCTTCTTTTGCATCTTCAGGAGTGAAATGGCCAAAAAAAACATTGAAAGGCTATAATTTTACCACTCTGTTCAATAAATGAGATCATGTTATATAAATTTTATGTTTTTTTTTAATACATCATTCTGCTGTGGGTGAAATAGTTTTGATTGGCGTGTGACAGCCGAGAGAAATTTGATTTAAAATTGGTCATTCACACAATAAGGAATATATCATGGTTCTCAGGATATGCGATCACACAGATGAATCTGTGAAACTATGATTTTCAAAAATTCTGAAAACATTTCAGGAAAATATCAGGGACAAAGCGTTCATCTGAACTGACCATTTGCAAGTGATAATGTCTTGTCATTGGGCAGAAAATGGTAGCCAATGGTAAGAAGAAGAAGAAACCTTTTTTTTTTAAAAATAAATAGTTGCCCGGACTTATCCATTTAATCAAATTATGGTAAGTAGTAGAGGAAAAAGATGGAGCAAACTACATCTAGACATTTGCCCTATACAGCTCATTATATAACATTCATAAATTAGATCATTATTATCTTGTGACATTGACATAAATCCTGGGACATTGTGCTGTGTTGTGTAGAGTTGCAAAAAACCAAAGGTGTTTCATTTGCAAATATGGATTTAAGAGAAATAAGTAAACAAACCCACATGTAAATGGATGGAATCCTTATAAAACTGTCAGTTTTATATACATTGTACAAATCTCTGCAATGGGGATCTGCACTGTCAAAGAGCCTACAATATAACAATATTTTTCTGTACAGCTATAATTTAAATGTATTTTCATATGAATACATACTCACACAGCCCTTAGAATGGCAGAATAGTGAAAATGTAAAAATGCCCCAGCAAAATACCAGGATGACTATATAGGAGAACTACAGTAAACGCTAAAAATGAATATGACTAGAAATGCCATATTGTACTTATTGAACCAGCCTAAAGGTTTAGCATCTTTATAGCATTAATGATCTTCAATATTTTCACAGGAATTTCCCATAATGTATTTGGTTAGGAATGTCAGTGGCATTGCACATGCACAGTAGAATTTGAAGGACTTTTGCTTAGGGGACATGACAAATGATTAAGCAGTAAATGAGGTTTGCCTGTAATATAAGCTGATGCTACAGGCCTGATATAGTGATGGGCGAATCTATCCAGTTTTGCCGAAAAATTTACAGCGTTTCCAGTGTTTTCGGCGGGCGTAATTTTCAGTGCGTCAAGCCATTTGCATCATGCGTCATTTTCGGTGTGTTGCGTCGTTTCCTTCACGCGTCATTTTCGGCACTCGTTTCCTTTTTTTCCCACACCAGTGAATTTTCGCCAGGCGAATTTTAGTTGGTGTTCCACAAATTTATTCACCAATGGCGAATCGTGGGAATTTGCCACAAATTCGCACCTGGCGAATAAATTCGTCCATCACTAGCCTGATATCAATATGAGGCCTCTGTAAACTTCTCAGAATGCCAATAGAAGATTTGAATCCACTGAAACTGATAGAACAAATGCAAGAAAGAGATTACCCTCCATAATTCTTTAAAGGTCTACTAAAGTCATTGGTCTACTGCATCTGTTCAGTTTTAATTATTATACTCTGTAGTAATTCCCACGATCATGCCCAATGGCCAGGATGCTAGTCCACTATAATTTAAAGTAAAGTTGGGGGCACACAGATTTGTCTGGTCTGCAACATGGCCCAGGCACAGCAGTTGCTAAGGTACACATATTGGGACAAACTGTCCAATATTAACACAGATCCATGAATTCAATTAGTGAAGGCAAATCTGTTATTTTTTTTTTGAAAATGCTATTCAAATATTGCATTTTAGTAAATTCACCATAGCATTCAGGGTCGAATTAAAATTGTAATGAAATTTTATGCAGGGGACTAGGATTGGATGCTGTTGGTAGATAGGTCCATATTGGAAAATGTGGCTCTAGATAAAATTATTTGCTTGTATTGAATTTATTTTCTACTTGCTTGGGGATCTTTCTCTCTCTGCTGGTGCTTATCTAAATGTCCCCTTGCTTCCACTCAATGATCTAGCAACCCAGATTACACAACCAACTGGTTGTCTGATTTTCTGGGGGACATGGCCATTTAAAATTGGCCGAACATACGTAATAAAGGAGCAGATGGAGGAGTCCTAACTTTTGCTAAGACACTGTATAGGTCTCATATATAATATTCATCTGCATTATTTCATTCTGCATTATTTCATTCTACAAATTCTGTTAAATGGTCCAGACTGATGCACAATGGAAGTCAAGAAGCAAAGGTTGGTTTTCTAAGTTGAAACCTAAAACAAATCAACCTACAGTAAATTGCTTTTAAGCACTTTTTTTTTCTTCAGTTTTCAAGATGTTAGCACTTTATGTACTACTAACAACAAAATTAAAGGAAGATCACCACCTGCTGTGGCCTCAGACAGAAGAAAATTATGCTGTCAAAGCATGTGATGGTGTTCTAGTTGAAACTGATAGGAGAAACATCACCCGCCTTAGGACAGCACCCTTATGTGCCTCCCTGCCTGCCTCATTTGAACCAAAATCTGCCTAACATAAGAAGTGCTTGATTCTTGGTGCATCCCAGAGTTCTCTGTAATCCTAAGCAATGTAGAGAGGTCTGTAGATATTTAAACAATACCCCACACCGTGGGCAAAGTGCAAAAAATATTGTAGATTGCAGTCAACGAGGAAGTGCAGGGCATGGTGCAATGTGCAAAAAAAGGCACAATCTGCCATGCTTTTGCATTTTTTTTACCCCCAAGTGCATGCTAAATGAATTTCCACCGGTCTATGTGTTCCAAAACCAAGTGGAGACACCTAGTAGTAGTTTTCACAGGGAGTGGGGAAGGGGACACCGCACCTCCTGCCCTCTACATATCCATTAACTTCTAACCTAAGCCCCAGTCCACAATGGGCACTTCACTTGTTCTAGGCTTCAAGGACAGGGCTGCTCTGCATCCACAGCTGCTCAAATCCAAAATTTGGAACAGAGTGCAGAATGGAACTCTTCTTCTACAGCAAGTCAAACCTGAAGGGCATGGTTTTTTACCCCTTAGCACTACTGGACTTGTGGCAGCGGCAGTTGTAAGTGTAGGCTAATATGTGTGCGGCCCATGAAACGAGGGATCATATTGGACCAATATAATAGTGCCAATGAGCCCATAATTGCTCTTAATGATTTTGATTAAGAGTTCTTCTGCTCCTATTTATACATGATTAATAATTAGCTGCAATACTGAATTTTTTTGGAAGAAACAAACATGGTAATCCAATTGTTCTACTGACAATTCTATTCTCAAACAGTTCTTAATGTTATAGAATCAACCTTCTCTGATGGCCACATCATTACCCTCCCATCCCGGATCATTATTTTTTTTGAGAGCTATGGCAGTTTTCTAAGAATTAATAAAAGCTTCATAAGTTGCAATAAAAATGAGTGATCAGTTAAACAAGCACAAACCCATACATTCTGAACTGTCATCAAATAATATTTCTGCAATATGCGAAATCTGCATAATGCGTCCGTATCCATAAATATGGAGGCAGAGACATTATTACAATCCCAACAAATAAATAGTGCCAGAAATGAAATAATACATAATGCCGCATGAGACTGTCAGGCTATATTTCAAACAAGAACGATAATTAAACTCCCTATGCCCTTGGTCAAGTTTTTTTTTTAAAGAAAAAAGCTAAAATTGCAAGCTCTTGTGAACCCTGTAATCATTCTGTAACCTGTGTTTGTTGACTTAAGATTGTTAGAACATATTTGTGCAGCAATGCAGGACTTGCTGGCGCTGTATAAATAAATGATGATGAATAATATGGATGACAAAGGCCACTCCAGTCTCAAATGCGACGTCCATATCGCTGTGGTGTCTATTGAGAAGTGAGGACTGTGCTGCCACATAAGGCCACTAGAGGGCTTGTACAATCAGGAATTATTCACTTAACATGCAGATCTATAGATTACATAGGAAAATGTATCAGTCTAGGATAAACGTTGTTTAACTGCAGTAGGTACTTTTCTCCCCCCAGCTGGAGTTTTGGGGGATCAGCGCTGCTATTCACAGTGCAATGTTCAATGCAGATCTGGCATGCTAAAGCTTTGCAGGATAATCAGCATCATAGAAATGAAAAGTAGTGATGGGCGAAACGGGCGCGTTTCGCTTCGCCGAAAAATTCGCGAATTTCCAGAGAAATTCGCGAATTTTTCGCCGATTCGCGAAACGAGTCGCTCGTCGTTTTTGACGTGCGACGCGTCGCGTCGTTTTTGACGCGTGTCGCGTCGTTTCCGACGCGCGACTCGTTTTTGCGCAGCGAATTTTTTTTGGCGATTTTTTTGGGCAGTTTCGCAAATTTATTCGCCAGCGGCGAATCGCGGGAATTCGCCGCGAATTCGCCCCTGGCGAATAAATTCACCCATCACTAATGAAAAGGGTTTATATGGCAGAATGGGCTAGCATGCACTCTTATATATACATATCTATCCAGCTGTCGCTGCACATGCTGCTGGCAGACCTGGACAGAAAACAGCTGGGCAACATAATGTACATAATTTATTGCACTATTAAGGCAGAAGCATCGGAAAGGAAATGTCTAATGATCGATGATGGTGACAATACGACTTGCAATCATAATACAATGGGGCCCTGTCCATAGTTACATTTATAAAGCTGAATAAGAATGTGCAAAAAGAATTTCATATTTTTTTTTTCACATTGCGAATGTCTATAACAGCTTTTTAAAAATGGCAAAAAATTGAAAATTGTGAATATTATGTGCACACTCTGCAATTGAATTATGCCACAGCTTGGGTGGCGGAGAAAATATTTGCATAACGGTTTTGAAAATTGCGAATTTAAGTTACTGTCAATGTTATTTTCGCGCACAACAACCTCGCACAGTGGGTGCACTCACGCAACCACCTGTTTCATTTGCGAGCCATTTGCGAAAATTTATTCTCAATGCAAATTGGCAAAAACCTAAAAGACGGGCGCAGCAGAGCAATATTTTAGAGATCGGGAAAAACATGGGCAATACAACCATTTGCGAATAAATATGCACTGCGTAAACATTATAAATGACCCCCACTGTCCATATGTCTTATGCATGCTGCATTTGCCACTAACTATGAAGGGAAGTGATCTATGGCACTGGTGCAGTGACTTTGCCAAATGACATATATATAAGGCTTTAAAAGAGGACCCGTCACCCACACACAAAAATCTGTATAATAAAAGTCCTTTTCAAATTAAACATGAAATCCAATTTCAAATTTTTATTAAACCATTCATAGCTGTTTTAAGCTCATTTAAAAAATCTCAGCTGTCAATCAAATATTGTCTGCCCCTCCTCTATGCCTTAGGCATAGAGGTGGGGCAGATAATTACTTTCCATTCAGCACTTCCTAGATGCCACTGCTCCCCACACATTCCCCCAGTTCTCTTAACCATTTAATTGTGTAGCCAGGACATGGGGATAGACATTCTGTCCCCCATTCTGGTGCACAAACAAGATTCTGAGATGATACAAGGCTTGCCTTAATAACAGTGTCCACAAAATGGCTCCTGCCCACTTGCTAGAATTATGGATTCCCAGACTGAAGGAAACAAGATTAAAATAATTTATATAGTGTAATTAATGTTCATTTTGCTTGACTAATGTGATAAAATATGATTTTGAATATTTTTTTGGGGTGACGGGTCCACTTTAACATAACTTTTAGTATGTTATAAAATGGTATGATTCCAGCTTTCAAATGGGGGGCTCTGACCCCATCTAAAAACAAATGCTCTTTAAGGCTACTAATAGTTATTAGTAATAATTATATAATAGTTATAGTTATTGCTACTTTTTATTACTCATGTTAATTTTCAGGCCCTCTCCTATTCATATTGCAGTCTCTTATTCTAATAAATGCATGATTGCTAGGGTATTTGGACCATAGCAACTGGACTGCTGAAATTGCAAACTGGAGGGCTGCTGAATAAAAAAACTAAATAACTCAAAAAAACACAAATAGTACAAAATGAAAACCAGCTACATATTATCTCAGAATTTCACTCACTACATCATAGTAAAAGTTAATCATGTCCATAAGAAGAGTTGAGAAGGTATGCAGTGGCTAAGGTAAAGAGAACAGCAATCCGAGACACCCCAGAAGTAGGTGCAAGTTGGGGAGATTTATCTTATAACACTTACATCATAGAGTCTAAAGTATCTGTGTATGCTATCTAAAATCATACTGGGTTGGACTGGGCCAGTGGGACACCAGGAAAAATTCCAGTGGGGCCCGGTCAACCAGGACCCGCTCCCCATGGCTACTCCAATGTGTGCGGTGCTCCATGATATCCCCCCCACCCTGATCTGGTCCATAAGAAGATTTAAGAAGGTAAGCACTGGCTTGGGTAGTGGAGATAGACAGAGGGAGCTTGCGGCAGGGGTGGGGGCCCTCGAGGTGGTGGGGGGCTTAGAGGGCCCTGATGAGGCAGCCCTGTCAACACTGAAATTATGTGTTCTCTGTGATCAGCTAGAGTAATGAACAGGCCACCGATATTGGACTCTGGAGTAGTGCAAATGCAGTCTGCTAAGCTAGAAAAATCCGCACTTGGCTCCAGCCAGGATAGATAGACAGGCAAATACTCTGCCTAAAGTTAAGGAACACCCAGTTGGACAGGGGATTAGGCTGCATTTACACTCCCTGTGATGCTTCCACTGCAGGAGATCCAAACTGCTACCTAGAATCCAAACAAGGTGAGAGTCAACCTACTAAATCCAATCTGATACGTGGTACAAGTGTCTGTTTTACATATATCAGTATAACTGTAAAATTTCGTTTGCAACACTATAATGAGTATGATCAGTTTTATTGAATAAAACCTTTATTGAATAGTTAGGAACCACTGGCATCTAAATTCTCTTTTTTGCAGGGTCTTTTTTGAAGATCATTAACACCATACCTTCCTCCATATGTCATTTAGAGAACCCAGCTGATGTCTCCAAAGTAATGGTGCTCTACTAAAGAGCAACTAAAACATATTTTGTGCCTAGGCTTTTGCACAAAGATCTGTACAGAATGATTTTGCTGAGATGGGAGTGGAATGACTGGCTTACACTTGGGATGACCTCAACCCAACTTAACACTTGTTCAATAAATGGGAAAGTCAAACACGTATAAAGTCTGTACTCCAACATTAGTTCCCAAACCTCATATATCTCATATTTGTAATTAAAAGCACTTAGTCTGCCCTGGTGCAGTAACCCACAGCAATTGGTTGGGCGATTTTTTGTCCAGATTTGCTTCACCTTGAATTTCCAGTGAAATTCGTGAAACGGGTGGAAAAATCCCAAAACGCTTTTACGCCGGCGAAAATTCACCGGCATCAAAATGGGAGCTAGCATCAAAGTTGTTGCTGGCATCGCTTCCGTTGCAGGTGTCAAAAAACTTGGATGCCGGAGAATTTTCACTGGCGAATTTTCATTGCAAATTCGCAAATGTATTCGCCGGCAGAGAAACATGGTAATTTGCTGCGAATTTGCGCCTGGCGAATAAATTCGCCCATCACTACTAGCAATCAGTAAGATGTTTACTTTTAAACAAATGACCAGTAAATGCTTCCTGCTGAGTGTTTGCTACAGGTGATTAGACCAGTGGGAAAGTTTGCACCCTTTTTTACTTTTCCCCCATAATACTTTTGTGGCTGAATGGAATTAAATCCCAAAATTAATGCAATGGCAAGGATTCCAAGAAAAGGAGAGACTGCTAAAGCAGAAACAGAGCGCCAACTTCACTTTAATACCCTTGGTTTCAAGAATGAGATGTTGGACAGGCAGGGGTCTGTATACGTCTGGCAATACAAAATATATGAAATGGGCCTTTATGTGAAATGCATAAATATGTATCTAAGAAGTTTTAGTTGCTTTAAACGTTTAGTATGTTATAGAATGGATAATTCTAAGAAACTTTTCAATTGATGTTCAATATATATATATATTTTTATAGTTTTGAAATATTTGCCTTCTACTTCTGACACTTTTCAGCTTTCAAATAGGGGTCACTGACCCCATCTAAAAACAAAGTCCGTAAGGCTACAAATGTATGGCTATTACTACTTTTTATTAACATATTTCTATTCAGGCCTCACCTATTCATATTCCAGTTGCTTCTTCAATGCATGGTTACTAGAGTACTTTGGATGATCACAACCATATTCCTAAAATTGCAAACTGTAGAGCTGCTGCATAAAATGCCTAATAACTAAAAAAACATAAATATTAAAAAATGAAAACCAATTGTAATTTACTAAAAGTTATTTTTTTCTGAAAAAGTCCTACTGTCCTTGGGAATGGGTTCAAACAAAACAAAATTAATAATATATGTTGTATAATAATACTGGTGTGGGGCCTGTTATCCAGAAAGCTCTGGACCTGGGGTTTTCCGTATAACATATCCATAATTTGGATCTTCATACTTTAAGTTTCCTAAAAAATCATGTAAACATTAAATACACTCAGTAGGCTGGGTTTATTTGGATAAAACTGAGTCTATGGGGCAGATTTATCAAATTCGTGTGAAGGATTCGAAATTCAATCGAATTGAAAAATTTCGATTGGTCGAATTTGACAAATTTGATTGTCTCGAATAGATCAAATAAAAATCTATTCAACTATTCGATCATTCGATGTTCGAAGAGCTTGCCCTCTAAAATTTAATTCGACTGCCTACTTTGCCAGATTAAAGCTACCGAATTGCAATACAAGCCTATGGGAATCCCTGTTGCCTGTTTGAATAGAAATCCTACGAACGTTCGAATTGTATGATTTTTTCAAACGATAGAATTAAATTTTACGATTTAGCGAATAGCGCTCAAAACTAGTGAATTTTTTCGAACTTTTATTCGAACATCAAATTTTTGGCGAATTCGAGGGCTAAAAGCTAATTGGCGAGGCATGATAAATCTGCACCTATGGGTAATGGCCTTTCTGTAATCCCTGTATTGATCCCATACCTGTATTGTATAATTAATGTAATGAGAATGTCAAATTGGATAATTATGTGCCATAACTCTAACAGTAACCCTTTCATCAAGACCAGGGTTGCAACATAAGATGACATGATTATTTTCAACAAAAAATCCAATGAAGAAGGAACTAGCATTAAATATTTCAGATCTGTGTTGCTGAAACATTCCCTTTCTATTGTATCCCGGACTGCACTTACCTGTCCTAGTGTTATCTCTCCTGGCTTACAATCAGCAACATTTACACTAAATGCAATTCTGTTGATATAAATGACTGCTGTATTCAACATCAGAACACTTGGCAATGGCACAGAAGCGGGGGTCCGATCACATTGCTTTCCATGTGCCAGTAATGTCAATTTCTATGCCAGAAGTATGTAGGCATCTTGGTATTCCATCTGGTCAGCCTTATTTAATCCTAGCAGGTGCTGCTTATGATTGTATGAAGGGCTGCCAAGGTATTATGGTTTGTGAAAACCTGTAGAATGCTTTTATACATGGAAAGAATTCTTCACTGCGTGCACAAAATGGAACAATCTGATCCCGTATTCACAAGGGTTTCCTATAAAACACTTTGCAGGATCCGTGTATGGATACAATGTATGTTCTATTACAGAAGATGAAAGGGATTCTATATTTATCATTTGCATAGCTGATTAATGTGGGTCCATCTGGTTCAGTAATGGCATACAATTATTCAGCTTCTCGCGGATGTCTAATGAAAATACAGCTCCTAATGAAATTCGGCAAACACATTTGGCAGAATTTACAAATCTGTATGGTAAAGTGGCTGTTCACTGTAACATTAATATTATCCAGAAAGCTCCAAATTTTGGAAAGGTTGTCTCCTAAAGACTCAATTTTATCCATATAATCCAAATGTTTAAAGTTGATTTTCTAATTCTCTGTAATAATAAAAGAGTAGCTTGTACTTGAGCCAAACTAATATATAATTAATCCTTATTGGAAGCAAACACAGTCTATTGGGTGTATTTAATGTTTACATGATTTTATTGTATACTTAAGGTACAGAGATCCAAATTACAGAAAGATCACTTATCCAGAAAGCCCCAGGTCCTGAGCATTCTGATTTACAGGTTCCGTATTTTTCAATTCAATTGGGACCTAAGGGGAAAGTAAAGGTTGAGGCCCCAAAAAATGCTCTGTGGTACATAAATCCTTAGGCTCTTTAGTACTTCTTTTAGCCATCATTTATATGCTAGTGAGATCACTGCAAATATGGATGAACACTCCATAAACCCAAGACGTGCCAGTAAGATCACTGCAAAATTGGCCAATGAGCACATCATTAATTCCAGATATGCCAGTAACGTCAATGCAGAAAATGAACAATAAGTATATCAACTCTAGACTGTCCTTCCTCCTGCATTTTGTAAAACTCCTTTTCAAAAAATTAAATATGATTGTGCATTTCACTGAATCAGCAACTTCTGGGGACGGGCACACAAGAGGGCAGATCATGACATCAGTAGGTGGGGCTATGACTTCAGAGGGCAGAGACATGACATCTAAAGGGCAGAGTTGTGAAGCATGGATCATCTGTGGATTTGGTGAGTCTAGGAGCCAGGGAGGAGAGAAAGGGTGGGATCAATAGTGGGCTGGGGGCGGAAATATATTGATGGTAAATTTGCAATACCAGCAGTGGTTAGGCCGGTAAATAGTTGGCAACCCTATCTGTAGCTGCATCATACATTCCAAACAGGCAAGAATTGGAGTTGTCATGCAGTTATATATTACCCTATAAGTGTACAGGGCTCTTTAAGAGCTGTCCCAAAGGCTTTGCTCTGGAGAAAGAAATTTAATGATTACTGTATATACAGGGATTAAAATGGACTCAGTCTTCATCTGACAGCACTATCAATAGACTTTTGTTCTTTTTAAGAAGCGTGTAAAATAACACTGTGACAGTACGCACCATATCGGCTTCTATATTGGCTTTATACTTTCATTTTCATGGTTCTCCAGCATGTTAAACATTATTGATTTAATGTTTAATAGTGTGGCATTCAGCATGCAGCCAGTTTCCCACAATGATTATGCCATCATGTTGTAAAACATAAAGAGCTTAAGTACATTAGTCATGTTTCATTCTTTCCTTCAGTGACGTTTCTACTGTAAAGGTACAAGAACTGATTTTTCTCTCTTCCACAAGCATTTGTTTTTCAATTTTGAAATATTTTTTCATGTTACGAGATGTCATTTTTTCATGTACTTATCTATTTTTCCTAATTATTATCTTAGTATAAGGAGGATACTGGGCCGTAAGTGCCCCATTATCTTACTACCTTTCTGTGAACCTTCAGCTTGAAGTTTCAGTCTGCTATAATAAGCTAGTTGAGTTGGGTAGCAATGCAAGCATGAAATATGTTCAATGGGTGCAAAATAAATGGCTATTTGATAGCCGCTATGTGGAAAGGAATCCTACAGGAGGCTTTGTTTGGCAGTACACTTATTTTTTATGCAACCAATAACTCTAAAGAAGGAATTCAAAAATAAGCACCTGCTTTGAGGGAACTGGAACCAACATTCAAGGGTTTGGTGACCAACATGTTTGAGTTCTATCACCACTTGAAGGTCCATCCCAGGACCCCCTCCCTTAAAGTTCCAACCTTTTGTGGGGCTCCCTTTAGCTCAGGGGTACCCAATATTTATTACCCATGAGCAGTATTAGGATATAAAATTAGTTGGGGAGCAAGGCAAGCATGAAGAAATGCTTCTGGAGTGCCAAATAAGGGCTGTGATTGGCTATTTGGTAGCCCATATGTGGCCTTGCAGCCTACAGGAGGCTCTGTTTGGAAATACCCCTGGTTTTTATGCAACAAAAACTTGCTTCCAAGCCAGGAATTAAAAAATAAGAACATGCTTTGAGGCCACTGGAACCAATATTCAAGGGGTTGGTGAGCAACATGTTGCTCACGAGTTAAGATGGGTGAATTTATTCGCCTGGGGCGAATTCTTGCAATTCTCATCTGGCAAATAAATTCACGAAACGCCAGGAAAATTTTCCTGGCAAAAATGTGGACGCCGGTGTCCATTTATTCAATACCGGAAATGTGGGTTGGCGTTCAAAAATGGATGCCCGCATCCAAAAACGGATGCCTGTGTCCAAAAGGAGGGGCCAGTGACATTTTATGAATGTTTCACGAAGCGAAACACCCCAGATTCACTTATCACTACTCACGAGCCACTGGTTGGAGATCGCTTTTCTAGATAGATCATAATGCTGTTAAATGTTAGGAACCTATGCTTAAATTTGTGCGAACATCTTGTGCTGATTTTATACCCCTGGTCATTAAGTTTCCATGCCTGACAAATGTACAATTTATGGCCTATTTGTTGAGTCAATCTGTGTCCCTAATATTGAGGAAAGATGGGGTTGTACTTTTACAAAGACTGATACGCCAAAGACTGCCTATTCCTTGCTGGAAAAGAAGAAAGGCAGAGTTGTATTCAGTTCACTATACATTATTACATTTTAATGCCGTTGTTTCAGGAACTTCATTTTTCACCGAAATCCCCAGTCCGCCAATAACATACTGTAAATCCCTCACTTGGAATTAAAATAAAAAGTCCTGATCAGAGAAAGATGGAGCTGGAAATGTTTTTAATCACAGTTTTATTTTCACCACAGAAGAAATTGTGTTCTAACATACGCGCGCTGTGTTTTTCTTTATAATGAACAATGATTTGTTTAATATGAGATGATTAAGTATTCCGTTCACTGTAATACTTTATGTTTCCTATTAAGAGCTTGTCCGTCGCATGGTTTCTAGGCAATAAATAATTTAAGCAAGTTGTACATGCACTCCTGAATAATTTAATTCTGACAGAAACGTAAATTATAATATTCTGTCGGGGGCTCTTTTTAAACAACAGTTGTTCTGAAGTCACATTATGATAGGGATTAACTCAGCGCTTTTGTGTAAGTGAAAGTGAAATACTATGTTAACTGCTTGGCCTCTTAACTCTTTTCCCGTGTAATTTGCCATTGATCAAAAAGGGCAGTGTTAAGTGTAATAATTGATTGTTCTTATCAAAAAGTCCTCATATTTGATACATTTGTATTTTTAAGGCATGGACTAATAGGTCTTTAAAGAAAATCACAGAAACGTGCAAAATGATTACCCATATAAAAGCCTATAATCATTGTTCTTGTCATGTCCTGACAAGAATAGCTTTGACCTTACAATTATCTTGATCTTCATTTAGGTGAGCCTTGCAGAAGAATGGCCAACATGTATTCAGAACAAGTATTAACCTCTAATTCTTAATTGAGATCTAAATACATTTCTCAGTGTGTTGAAATGTTTCCCACTGCTGTAGTTCTCCCATGCAACTTCTGCCTATCTGGGGATGCTAATTCAAACTGTTTGGAAATCCTGAATGTTAGCAAAAGGGAAAGCTGTGTTCACCGCTAAACATTACTAAATATAAAAAGGCTAATTTAGAACAGTGTTGGACTGGGACAACGGGACACCAGGAAAAAAAAAACGTGGTGGGCCCTGGCCCTCATGGGCCCCAGTAGCCTAAACCTGGTTCTTGCATTGAAGCAGCTCTATCCCTTGTCCCGAGGGGTATGGAGAGGGGGTTGCAGCTTTGTGAGGGGGGCAGATGGTGCTTTGTGGCTGGGGTGGGGGGCCCAGGGCCCACAAGGGCTGCTGCCTCATGCCCATCACCACCCCACTAAAATAGATGCAAATGTTGCTGGTAGTGATGAGTAAAACTGCCCTATTTCACTTTGCTTAAAAATTTAAAAAATTCACCAAAATGTCACAGAATTTAATTTCTCCCATCCAAAAAACATGAAATTGTGCATGTTCATGGTTGCAAACTGGATGCAGCTAATGCAACTGGTTTCTGGAACTCTATAATTACCATCACCTTCATGGCAGCTCTTGATTACAAAGTCTATAGATGTACGTGCATGTGATTCAGTAGAGAGGCAGGAGCATGGTTGCACGGACGTTTCAAAGTAATGAACAGCATCAACAGCAACCGTACTTGTAGCTATATTCATAAATTACCCTTATAAAAGTTATCCAACCACATCAAATTCATCCTTGGCAGTATTGAACTGGAGACCTAAGGGTCCACTGGAGGTCCTGGCCCCTGTCCCTACCACTCAGCACCACTAAATGGCACCATGTAGCATTAGTGTCCTCTTGGCATGTCAGTTGCAGCTATCTAAACAAACTGTGAAAGGAGAAGGAAAGTCACAATCATTTTGGGGTGCCAAAAGTTATATACAGGTATAGTGTTTGTTATCCAGAATACTTGGGATCTTGAGAGAGATCTTTCAGTAATTTGGATCTTCATATTTTAGGTCTACTATAAAATCATATGAATAGCTCTACTGCACTGAGCACCACTGACAAATGCCAAAAATCTATTAAAAAGATTTAAACTTTATTATCCATTTAAAAACGTCATTACACACCATAGGGACCATATGCTAGAAAATCATGTAAACATTAAAAAAAAAAACAATAGACTGGTTTTGCTTCCAATAAGCATTAACTATATCTTTTATTACAGAGAAAAAGGAAATCATTTTTAAAAATTTGTATTGTTTGGATAAAATAGTCTATTGGAGATGGCCTTTCCATAATTCAGAGCTTTCTTGATAGGAAGTTCCAAGATAATGGATCCAATACCTGTAATAGTTTCTGTCGCCAAATAGTTAAATATAAAAGCCTAGAAAAAAATTTCAGCCACTGCTAATAATGAAGGTCAGGAAACTCTTGTAATGTCATTTGCCTTCGTGTTTTTAGTTAAAAAAGTCATTATTAGTTAGCAGATTTAGTCATGCAGCAAACGCTTGCTCTGTCAGTTTCGGAATAATTACCTTCTTTATACGGAGCCCGTGCGCAGAAGTAACAACTTGAAATCCCCAGAACAAACCATTAAACTAGTTCTTGTCAAATGACTCCACGCACAAATATAATCAAGTGGCTTGTGTGTCTTTTAAGTAATTACAAATGTGTAGCGCTGGATAAAGGTACGCAAAATCTCCAACAACAAAAGTCTATTGTGCTTTTCTTTATGCTGAAATCCAAAAGTCTCAGATTAAAAATCCATGGCTCATTAAGCATAAGAGGAGGAGTACAGACTTGCTGAAGAAATATTACTTTCTGCCAGGGCTGCTTTGTCCAAATGTGAAGACTTATCTGTAAAACTTGCACACAATTACTTTTTAATGATTTTGCATTGGCTCATTAGGAGAGCAAGCCATTACTGAGAAGCAGAAGTGTAATCAGGCAAATATATGCCATAGACACAAATAGAGGTTTCAGAATTGCCCAAAAAAGCTGAATTTCACATCATGGTTTCAAAGGGAAGTCCTTTTAGTAAGGTATCGAACATACAATAGTTAAGATTTTGTACCGTATTTATTAAGGTCAATCCAACTGTCTGTAACTATCAAATAAATACAGAGGCATTTTTATCTAATGGAGATGAAAATAAGCAGTGGCATAACAAGATGTACGGCATTTTTAATTGCTTATGTTTAGAAAGTTTCTGATTTCAGTATGATAAAGCTTGTATTCATTTTCAATTTTCATGATAGTTCCCATTTAATGTGACTAAAGGCAATTTAATCAAGGTAACATGTCTTGCGTCCTTTTGGTCTTTTCATGCCTTCATTAACCACAGCCCAAACTGTATTGTAGATCATAAATATGTACAGCTTTACATGTGTTAAGGTGCAGCTGTTCCCAATCGGAACACTAAGTTGCCAATGTGCAACTTAGTGCCTATTAAAGTTAATGAAGCTTTAGCCATAAGGTGCAACTTTCAGAGGGACATGAACACTCTGTAACTTATGCCTGCCATTGTCTAGGAATAAAGTACTGGGCTCCCTCTGCACATTTTATACCTGCAAAATTGAGCATAATTAAGAGGCATAATATTACACTCCCATGCACCACTTGAAACAGCCACTCTGAAATTCAAGAAAAATGGCACTTATCACCAGTGATGAGCAAATCTGTCCCGTTTCGCTTAGAAGAAAAAAATTGCTAAAAAAAGTCTTAACCAGATTGAAGTCAGTGGACTTTTTTACACATGAATAAATTCATTCATTACTACTTATCACAGAATTTAGCACTTTGGTTGGTAAATTAGTCCATCTGACTAATAAACAACTATTTATAAAGGGTCATTGTTAGACACACATTACACTGAGATTATTGGAAAAACACTTAAATTCATATTAGCGAGAATGGGATGGTCGAATAAGCAGCTTTGGCACTGAGCAGAGAGGAGGTGGCAGAGAGATGCAAATGCATTACCCCGAGTATACCAGCATTATTAAGTATGCCTGCTAAGTAAATAAGGACTGATGATGCACATGCTGTAGTATGAATTTTTTAGATGGTGTTAATAATAGTTACATAGTTGGGTTGAAAAATACCAATCTATAAATGCACATATATATATATAAGAAAGTCCAGGAAACCAGCACTCTCGATTAGAATGTAGAATATGCCTGGGTGCAAAAAGCCAAAAATGTAGGA
Source organism: Xenopus borealis (assembly GCA_024363595.1). NCBI lineage: Eukaryota > Metazoa > Chordata > Amphibia > Anura > Pipidae > Xenopus > Xenopus borealis. The sequence continues at coordinate 15,933,943 of CM044433.1, forward strand.
TTATAGCAAATGAAAAAAGCTTGCACTCACAGGACTTACCAAAAAATCAATTAGTTTATTAAGAAAAAGGAACACCTAACATTTTGGCTAGCAATCTAGCCTTTCTCAAAGTGCCACTGCAAACAAACTTCAACCTTATAAACACCCAGTGGAGGGAAAGCAGAGACAGTGATGTCACCATGACGTTTAAGTCAAATAAATACATCAGCGAAAACAAACAATTAACATCAAAACCCAATATAGTTCATAAAAACATCAAATTCATATATGTACAAGTAAAAGTTGATAGCTAGATAGCAGAAAATGAAACAAATTAATAAATGCACTATAGGTGTAACAAACAAGATTAGAAACATAGTAGCATTAACCACATCGGCTTATTACACACCAAATCATAATTGTGTATAATGCAGTTTTAATATGCTTGGAGGTAGTGTTCCCTCTCACTTATATAATGATTTTTTTAGTAAGGCATTTTATAACAAATTGCTCATTCAGAAGAACAATTGTTTGTATTTTGCATATTAGTCTATATGATATGAGAAATCATCTCTATACATATTATATAACGCACAGCACCACCTGAATTATCATTATAACAAAACTGATGCTGCAGAGTTATTTATGCAATACATTGCACTCTTCTTGAGACAAATAATTTAGGTAACACAATATCTTTAATCATTTCTGCTTTATTAAATGCAATCACAATTTACAAAAATCCAGGCTGACAAGCCAAAACTGTTCTAGGGAATCAAGCAATGGAGTAGCCATAATGATTGTTTTACCCATCAGGAATTCTATGCAGTATTCTATGCATTATAATTGAATTACACGTATTACAACTTCTAGAGGTCTGAAATGAGAATTTGGAATTGAGAAGATGGGTTTTATTGTACATTCTGAATATTAAAAGTATTTGGAAAGTTCAGTGCTAGTTCCCTAGCAAATATATGGCAGGTACATGGTTATCATACAGTGTACAAACCATATCTAATCATTTATGACTTCAGCATTCGGACTTTAATATTTCAGATGGTTCTGCAACATTATTCACTGCAGATCCTCCGCATGGAGTATCAATTCAGGGACATGAGTATGTGTGTGTTTAAGAAAACCCTAATGGGCTTATTTAAAAAAAAATAAAAAATCTGATGTTTTAGAGTTTTTTTTACTTTGAATAAACTAAAAATTTTAAAAAACTTTACAGATAAAAAAGCCTTTTCAATTGTGAAAAAAACCTTGAATCTGTGAGTTTAGAAGACCAAAAAACAAAAAATTTGTGAGTGATATAATACAAGCTCAAAAAAACTCAAACATCTCAAATTAAAAAAAATGGCTTGTATTTTTCATAGGAAAACTCCCACTGACTTCTACATGAACTTGAACGTTTTTAGACACCAAAGTTTTACATTCAAGTTTTTTTGTGCTTAATTAAAACCAAGCATTCATGTTTTTGAACATATAGCTTGAATTTGTGCAAAAAAAAATATCAAATTGTGAAAAATAATTTGAATTCAAGATTGCCATGGTCCTGCTGCATGGATGTCACATCCTGGATGGAATTAATTGGACTGCATAGTTTTGTGTCATCTACATTACTCTCACTTAAGTCATTAATGAGTAGTTAAATAAAAGTGGACCCAATACAGAGCCCTAAGGGATGCCACTAAGACCCTTACTTCAAGTAGAGAATGTCCCAATAACAACCACCCTCTGTAGCCAGTTTCCTATGTGCAAACAACTTCATTAAGCTCAACAGCCCTTAGTTTAGAAAGCAGTTGTTTGTGGGGCACTGTATCAAACACTTTGGCAACATCCAAATAGATGACATCTACTGATCCCCAGCTGTCCATATTCCTTCTGTATCTATTACAACCATACTTGTACCATTATTTAAAGGAGCAATATTCCCTTCATCTTTTTCTATTAATATACTTTTGGGGTTTATTCTTAGCCTCTGCTGCAATTCACTCCTCATTTCCTATCTTTGCTTTTGGATTGCTGTTTTGCAACATTATAGTGTTTTTATTCATTAAATGCAGTAGCAGTAAGCCATTCTTCATATATGTTCAAACACTTACTTATAAATGTGGAAATATTAATAAAAACATTTCACTGGTCTCATCTTGTTTTGCTTTTTTTAATTTAATTTGATCACAAAGGTTTTATCTAACCAATGAATTTACTAAGAATGACAAACATTTCTCCTGTTAAGCCAATACTTCAAATTGTACTGCTTACTAAGTAAAACTTTTTCATGCTGTCAGCAGTTCTAAAGGTCCCACTTCAGGTAAGTTAAAAGAGTTCTTCAAATTCTCTGGGGTAAAGCTGCAAATTGAACTTAGCTCATGCCTTCAGAATGCTGATAGTGTTTTATGTCTCTGTTTCTGTCTGTAAATGTACCTGTTCAACATTTATCTTCTTATGAGGAATTTTTGTGTATATTATAAAACAAAAAAATTATTATATAACAAAAAAAGGAGAGCTGTGCTCACCACTAAGTTTTAAGCCATTAGGTATGGGAGTAAATATCTTAAAAACATTAAGGGGAAGATTTACTATTATTCACTAATTCGAGGGCTAAAAGACCTTGAATTCGGCCAAAATTCGATAAGCATGCGACTATTAGAGAACTGTAAATTATATAATCAGGGATATTTTTGGAGACATTGGTATAACTAGAAGTTTCTCGTATCTTAACAATCAATTCTACCTTCCTTCCTTTTTCTCTTATGTCCCTCTAGAAACACATTCATACCAAATGACAATTTAAATACCTCACCCATGGTGCCCATGTAAAGGCAGTCATTAATTTTAGGACACTTCTGTCTGGTGTTGTATTTAATTTCCAGCTGTTCTCCAATTTCTCCCATAGTTAACTTCACTAATTGTGATAAGGCTGCAGATAAAGTGTTCCCCCACCTTTTTTAAAAAAATCCTTGCAATCAAAAGTCAACTTGTATGTAGAGTTAACAGAGCGTACTTTTGAAATTAAAATGGCAATGGAATTCATATATATACAGTATATATATTTATTTTTATGGAGATTTTAATTTTCAGTTTAGCATATTCATATTTGAAATCAAAGACATTAAGAGGCCCATTTATTAAGCCTCAGTTTTTTTCTAGTTGAGTTAAATATGCATTTTTACAGTAAAAAAAAAACCTGGAACCTGGATTTTTTATGCTTCAAAGATACTAAAAATCCAAAAAATACTCCAGCTTTTAAATCATGTAAAAGTCAATGGCAGATGTCTCTTTTATAATTTCCTTCATAATATTCGAGGGTTTTGGGCATTTTGACATTGATTTTCGTTCTAAAAAATCGTATGATTAGAAGTGTCACACAATGTTGTCAAGACTTTTCCCAGACATTCAATTCAGATTTTTTTGTAAATTTAAGCCACAACGTGGTTGGGAGTTAGGTCTAGTTTTTATTTTTAAAGTGGACCCGTGACCAAAAAAAATTATTCAGTATCCTACTTTATCACATTAGTCAAGCAAAATTAACTTTAATTACACTATATAAATTATTTGAATCTTGTTTTCTTCAGTCTGGGAATTCATAATTATAGCAAGCAGGCAGGAACCATTTTGTGGACACTGTTATTAAGGCAAGCAAGCCTTGCATCATCTTAAAATCTTGTTTGTGCACCAGAATGGGGGACCTGATGTTCATCCTCATGCACTGGCTACACAATTAAATGGTGAAGAGAATGGGGAAATGTGTGGAGAGCATTGACATCTAGGAAGTGCTGAATGGAAAGTGAAAGTAATTGTCTGACCCACCTCTATGCCTAAGGCATAGAGGAGGGGCGGACAATATTTGATTGACAGCTGAGATTTTTAAATGAGTTTAAAACACCTATGAATGCCTTAATAAAAAATAGAAATTGGCTTAATATATGTATGTAATGTATGTAATATACATTGGCAGTAGTGTCATTAGCTGTACAGGGGCTTCCTTGCCTAAGGAACAATACCCCAATTCTCTGCTGTGATCCAATGTATAATGCCCAAACTTCTCCCATAGGCTCTGCCCTAACCTACCCCTGAAAGCTCATTTTCCTATTCCCATTATGCAATCACCTTTGGGGTCTAGCCGAATTAGTACTCATTGATGGGACAATATGCTGTCCATGCTCGCTAGCCCTCTATACCTTTCACTCCTGTAGCAAAGTCACTTACCCCTACTATACGCTAGCTAGTCCAACAGCACCAAACTCCCCCAAGGGTTTGGCCACTTTGGTCTGCTGCTACCTTTTTGATGTTCTAGGCCAAAGAGGAAGTGCCCCAGCAAGGCTGGCCAACACTTGCATAATATTAACTATTTATATTGTAAAAATTAAAATCTTTATTTTTATCCCTTTACACCCCCTTTGACATTAGGGAATACATACTTGCTTCCACAGATTGAAAGAAAACCATGAAACTTATACAAGCAATTTATTCCAATATCTCTTAGACACACAATGTAATGCAACCCAATTCTCATGTAGTTCCATTGTGATATGATTGCAGGCCCGGACTGGCCATTTGTGGGTTAGGGCAAATGCCAGAGGGGCTGCTATAAGGTGCCATAGAAAGTCAGTATTTAGTGGGCTGGTGGGGGCTGTTTGGGCCTCTGTGTGGGCTGATGGGCCTTTTGTGTACCTGAAATGCCAGGGCCTATTTTAATTCTCAGTCCAGTCCTGTATGATTGATTCTGGTACTTGAAGCATCTGTGCTTTCTAGAGTGTCAGTGCACCTCCCACTATAGAAAGGAGAGAGACTTCAAGTCCCAGATACCATCACAATGGAACAAGATAAGGGTGAAGTAGCATTACTGTATAAGCTTAAGGGGAAATGGGAAACGGCTGTCCGTGAACAGATATAGACTATCACGGTTTCCCTTTCAGTCTTTGAAATCAGTTATGTCTGTGAATTAATAAACATATTTAAATTTATTTCTGGAAGTTCATATAGTGTTTATGCACCTTTTCTACTGTAGTTTAGTGTACTCATTGGATCTTCTAGAAATATGAACAAAAATTATTGTTAGGAACTCCCTGGTTTTGATTCCTGCTGCTTGAGCCACAGGAGGCAGTGTGTATTCAGTCTCACAGAATACCATCTGTACTTGTACTTGTCAGTATTCTGTGATCCACTCCCATTGTCTAGCTATGGGCAATAATCCACTTCCTCAACTCCCTGGCCAATACTTGTGTTTCTGTGATCTTGTTCCTGCTTCTGAGATCTCTTTCCTGCGTCCACCCCAGTTTGACCATGGCCTGTTAACCTGATTCTGCAAGCTTAGGGCCAAGAACCCTGGTTTTGAAACAGGGGCCTTTTATACATTGGTCACTGCGCCTCTTGCTTGAGCCACATGAGGCAGCACACCTTCATCCTGACAGAATATCACCTATGACTCTTCCCCCTGTCAATATACTGTACCTTCACTATCTACTGTATATTTGTTGAAGTGGCTATATAGGTAAGAACTATAACCATCAATATAATGCCTACACAATGGGGCAGAATAACTAAAGGGTAAAGTGGCCATCACTAGCGACAATTCACCAGAAATTGCATCTGCAGGGACATCATCAATTTACTAACAGGAGTAGAGGACAATATGCTAGCAAATGAGGCTATCACTAGCATTTTGCTATCGACAGGTGCCTTTTCTCTCTGGACAACTGTTGTTACTCCACAAATTTACTAAGATGCAAATTTTTCTAAACATAGTAACATAGTAAGTTAGACTGAAAAAAGACACACAGCCATCAAGTTCAACCTTTGCTGTTGCTCAAGTCAATATCTGGGTAATTAAAATCACCCATTATCATTACTTTACCCAAACCAGCAGTTTTTTCTATTTGCGTCCGGAGCTTAGCCTCCTCCTTCTCACTTACATTAGGGGGTCTATAGCATACCCCTACAATTAAATTGTTGGACTCTTTACAATTTGCGAAGAATTCCACCCATAAGACTTCTGCCTCACTATGAGATCTGAGATCTCACTATGAATAAAAAGAAGAACCTTTAACTTTAACTTTGAAGTGAGTGTGCCTTTGTTATTGTTTTTGTACTATATAGTGAAGTTCTGATGCAGCGGAGCTAAACATTGTGCAACTCACATCGAGATGAATGAGAGAATTTGTTTGCAACAAGATTTGCGGCGGGGAGGAGTTGTGTTAAGTGTATACTCACTGTTGGAAGATGCATAATTCTCCTTTTTCTGCCATTGAAGATGTCTTTCCAGGAGATCTCTTCACTTACAAAGGAGAGGGCTGAGATGTATTCCTTCACTAATAAGGAGAGAGATCGAATCCTGCAGTCGGCCATTTCACAAATGCCAGACTTTTAAGGTATACAGAATACTGTGGATAAAAAACAATGTTTGGAGGATTTGAATAAAAGACAATTGATATTGACTTTGCATAGTACACGGTTGACTGAGTATGCACGTGTACAACGTATACCTAGAGGTCTGAGGATAAAGAATCATCCAGCATTATTGAAGGATAATGTTGAATACTTGGAAAAATGGCAACAGATTCTGAATAAGGCAAGTTTGGACTTAATTTTCCTACCGATACAATACTTGCAACCTGAAATTAGAAAAGTGGCATTGAACCAGGAGCAATGGAACCAGACGCAAGGACAATGTGGCGATTGTTTTTAGGCGGAGGCCCGGGAAACATCCCCACAACGATAGCTCCGGAATGCGGAAAAGGGTCAGGAGAGGGAAGAGACGCACTCGCAACGCCATTCAAGAAAAGATCCACACGTACCAAGAAGCAGAGCTAATACCTCATGGGCTGACATCAGGACATTTGGTGGTAAATATTTCTGACTATTCACTTACAGATGCGCAGATTGATTTAATTAACAAAGGTTTAGGATATGTTCCAGCAGTCAAGGGTGACTTTTCTCGCTTTAAAGTAGACTTTATGTGATTCATTAGAACTGTAAAATTGAAAATGCACTTTAAGGATAAGAATGTTATTACTCCAGCACCTATTGTTAGAAAAAGAAATTCTACCTTTGATCCAGAAATTACCAGTGACAACTTGAATGTATTTAGACAGATGGTATTGCATGATGTGGAAGGTTTAGACTGGAAGAGATTACCTAAAAGATATTACAATTTGACTAGAGAGGAACATGAAGCATTGCAGAGGTTAAAAGAGAATAAAGAGATAATTATTAAAAAGGCTGATGAAGGGGGCGCTACTGTTGTAATGAATGAAACTGATTATTTGGCTGAAGCATACAGACAGTTGAATGAGGAGGCCCACTATATGAAATTAGATAATGATCCAACTTTTAATTTGAAAAAGGAGATAGATATCTATGTGTTAGAAGCATATAATAATGGGATTATTGATAAGAACATTAAAGATTTTCTAATGATTGATCATCCGGTCGTGCCTGTGTTTAACCCCCTGCCTAAAATACATAAGGGTTTGCAGAAACCGCCTGGACGGCCTATAGTTTCTAGTATGGATTCGGTTCTACAACCATTAAGTATTTATCTTGATAAACATCTGCAGCCCTTAGTACAGGAGGTAAAAACTTGCCTTAAGGATACAGCACAAGTGAGTGTGCCTTTGTTATTGTTTTTGTACTATATTGTGAAGTTCTGATGCAGCGGAGCTCTCAAATCGAGATGAATGAGAGAATTTGTTTGCGCGGAGAGGAGTTGTGTTAAGTGTATACTTTCTGCCCCCTCATTCTCTAACATAACCTCTTCCTTTATATAAGCTTTTAAATCCTGCCTAACAAACAGACATACACCTCCTCCTTTGCCTCTGTCCCTCCGAAACAAAGTATAGCCACTGATATTAACTGCCCAGCCCTGTTTTGGCCACATCAATCACATCATATTTTCCCTCCAGCACCAGCACCTCCAGCTCTCCCATTACTTGCATTTGCAAACATATATTTAATACTGGTACCATATTGAAGAAATGCCATGTGGTCCTCCCTATCCTTAACAGTACCTCCAACCAAATCTCCTCCCCCATTTTCCCTTCCTTTGCCCACTGTCTCATCTAACCTGTCTTCCCCTGAATCTTTTGCTGAACCCTCCCCCTCCACGCCTAGTTTAAAATCTCATCCAACCGTCTAGCCATCTTCTCCCCCCAAAACAGCTGCACCATCATCATTGAGGTGCAGCCCATCCCTAGCAAAGAGTCTGTAGCCGACTGAGAAATCAGCCCAGTGCTCCAAGAAACCAAAACTCTCCTCACTACACCAATCTCTACCAATTTCTACACCAATCTCTCAGCCACGCATTAATCTCCCTAAGCTCCTGCTGTCTTCTTAGTGTTGCTCGTGGCACAGGTAATATCTCTGAGAAAATTTCCCTGGAAGTCCTCTCCTTCAACTTTTCACATAGTTTTTTTTTAATCGCTCTTGAGGACTTCACCACTTCATCTAACTTTGTCATTGGTACCTATGTGTACCAAGACTGCTGGGTCTTCGCCCAGCCCCTCCCAATAATCTGTCCACTTGCTCCTCCACATGCCAAACCCTAGCACCAGGCAGGCAGCAGACTGTTCGGCATGTAGGGGCAACGTTACCTATTTAGCCAGAGTTTACTTTGCTACCTCAGTCCTGGCAAACTGATAAAACAAAGCTATATCTTCCTCAATCTTGTGTCAGCGACGTCATATCCTGTATGCTGGAAATGCATTAAAATTGTAAAAACACTGGTGACTTTGGTTTATTTAAAGCAGGATTGCCTTCAAATGTCCAGACTATTAAAGATGTATTTGTGAACTTTTAACAAAATTGAGGGGCATGCCACATTTGTTTTATGTTTCACTGAACATGTTTTAGAAAAAGAGGGCACTTCAAGCCTTTACCAACAGAGTGCTAGGCAGAAATGAATGCTAGCTAAAATTCACTATGAAATGCTCGTCCAGCAGAAGTAGCACTAGCAAAAATTCCCAGTGGTCAACTGCTGAGATGCAACATTTTATTGAGTTATGTAGAATAGTGGTAACGAATTTGTGCCTGGCAAAGTGGTGTGGAGTGTGGCGAAGCACTCAATGGCCAAAATGTGCCCCAATGTCTTATAGGATTAGTCAGTAAAGATCAACAGGGATGAATAAAAATCATTTACCACCTTTGAAACAGGGCAAGTATTTATGATACAATGAAAAAACAAATGGAAATTTGGAAAAGACAGCATATTATGTGATATGAGTATGATAAATGATATTACCAATATGACGCCTGCCTACTGATATTTTACAGGAATTTTCCCCTGGGAAAAAAAACAATTATGCCATCTTAATCTGGTACACCAATTTATCATATTGATATCAACATCAGTTACTGAGCCATTTGTATGGAGCACAGTGTCTGCTCATCTCCTGGTATTTTGGGGGTTTTGCAGAGATTTCACACTTCGTTGCATTAATTACATGACCTTGTCCTGAGAAGATTAAACATACCCCCTGGAGCATAATTTCATTTTTCAGAAAGTGGGAAGGTAGTTTCATCTAACCATTAATTATGTCAGAACAGCTGGTGACTGGTTAATTTTTATGTATTACTATCCCACTGCATGAACTCAGTCTTTGTCAGTATTTCAAGAAACGTAAGAGGTCAAAGCCATTCATAAAACAAATGAAGCTAGCAGTTTATCACAACAATGTTTAATTGGTACACTATTATTATTTTGAATAATGATGTCTTCATTGCTCATTATTTGGCATTATCACAGCCATAAAATATGTAGATGCCACTGACAGTAACAATATAATCACATTTCTGACACCTTTGGTATTTGAATAATTTCATATTTCATTAAATATAATTCTGCAGTGGGTTTTAATAATCCATATTTACACAATATGAGGGTTTGTTTACTGCTCAGTCTGTAGTTGTATTTACTGTTCTGCTTTGTGTTTTGTAACAGTGGTCTTATACACATATCAACTTTGAAGCTGACCTCACAATATTTATACTATTGCACAAGACTTTTGGAACTGTCTATAGCAATAATTTCAAAATGTGGGCCAAGGGTGGTACAGAACAGTGTCTGGAGGACAGCTTAAAGTCCAGTTAGATTTAGCTGAATGGCTTATACAATAGAGTGGACATTGAAATTTCACTGATTTATTCTGTTACAAAGGTCCATTAGAAAAAGGAAAGAGAGGAGAAAGCATTGGTTCAATGTCCATGAAAAGGTAGAATTGAGAAAAAAGAATGAACTCATCAGTTTCTATAAAACTTTATTTGCAACCAGATGATACCTAACAGATAGTCCAAGGTAAAAGAAAGTTCTAAATGCTAGGAGAAGAATTGACATGTACCTGTCTATAATATTGTCTTATTATATATACCATAATGATATATGTATGAGAAATGAGACTAGGACAACAGGGAGGAGGATGTGTACCACACTTCCCAGATCTTTATTATTTTGTAAACATTTTTGTCTGTAAATTTACTGGTCAGCTTCTCATTAACCATAATCCAGTTTAATTTATCTTTAAAATGAGAGAGAACATATTTAGATTTCCAAAATTTTGCAATGGTAATTTTAACTGGCACACAACAAATGTTAACAGTATTCACATTTTGATATTGATGTTGGGAACTTTTACATTCAATAAAGCATTCTGGCTTTTTTTTCTCAAGTTTATTTGTGTCACAGAATATTATGTTATACATTCTGGACCACAATCTATGAGCATTTGCATTCATCAGTGTATCTTTCCTATCACATCAAGGAACAGGTCAGAACAAAATAGAATTGGCTCAGGCAGTGGTTAAAAACAGATAGGAACAGGCCAGAAGTCCAAAACCAGGAGATCTATGAGAGCAGGGCAAGGAGGGGTACTGGAGCACGGGAACAATGGGCAATGCAGGAATTAGGAACACAGGAGGGCTAGATAACAGCTAAGGGGCTTAATGGCCAAGCAATCAGGAGTTTCTTATAACAGGTTTATAAAGGGTCCTAATTGGTTAATCAAGGACAGTTGAAGTTAACAAGGTGAATGGAGGAAAGTGACCAGCAAGGAGGAATATGAAAATGCACATTAGGAAACCAAAACAACATAAGAACAAAGAGCCTCTGATGGTTCAGTAGGAAACCCCATGAAATACACAGCCCTCTGCACAAATCCTGGCAAGACATGATACCTCTACCTTGACCTGCTTGCTTCAACTCTTACCGGCGGGTTACCAGCTGGGACACTATGCCCACTCCTAGGTGCCCATAGGTTTTCCATCATGCTATAGTTGGTATTTCAAAAGCAAGCTGTATACTAGCTAAGTTAACATCAACCTCTCACCTCTTGGTTATGGCTTTTCAGGGGTTCTCTCCAAATGATCTTCTTCCCATGGTGCACCATGGACCCTTTGGCAATCCCTTCTTATATAGTCCTAAACTGCATCCCCCTTGAGCCTTTCTTTTTCAGCTCAAAGGTCCCTGATTTGTAATTACAACTAACTTGACTCCCATCTAAGGGCCATAGTTAGTAATACCCCCGGACTAAAATGGTGACTATGTGCAAGACACATAAACATTGCTTAACAAGATCAGAAACCTGGGGAACTGCTGGGCTAACCTTTAAAGTCATGGATTATACCTGACTGGGATTTTGTACCTGTGATAGGTAATTCCAGTATATAAGGTAAATCATTTGTAGTCAATGTCTTTATTAGGATTTAGTTCTTCCAGCTATAATACTTGTTACTTTATGCTAATGTAACCCCATCTTGGAAATTCCCCTGTGCCATAGGTTATACACCATTGCCTTATTACCATATAGAGGTCCTGAATTACCTTTTCTAAGTGAAAAAGTACTGGGAATTTACCTCTCATGGCAGTGCCTCCATCTAATGGGATCCAGGAACACACCTGTGGGTGGCTCCATTAGGAAACAATAATAAAACATGCATTTTGCAGTAAAACATATAAACTTTATTTAAGAGTAAAGAGCATAGTAAATTTTCAAGTTACATATTACTGACTCACTACCCTGGGGAACCTTTTTGCAGCCCCATCCTGGCACACTACACTCCACTCCGGGTGGATAAAGGTCATTGCTCCCACCTAGCATGCACACAAACAACACCTGTATATTTAACTGGGGACAAATGCTGGATCCTTTTACTACCCTCCCTCAGGCACAACTCAACCAGGGACTCACTCAGAAGGACAGGCTCAGACAGAGCTGGAACATGAAATCCTTCAGCCAAGCACACAAAGCTTGCTTTGAATCTTCAAGGTACAGCTCCCAAACATGAGTCTTCAAGGTACAGCTCCAAACACTATCAGCAGTGTGAGCACAATAAACCCCCTTTACTCTTCACAACATAGCTGCCAGCACTCCCCATAGTGCAATCACACAAAATTCTGCCTTTGTAATGGAGCTCAAAACCCTCCTGGTCAAGCTCTTAGGCGTGGGGCTCCCATAAACCAAGCCCTTTCCAGAGGGGCTCACTCCCTCCCCTTCAATCTATAGCTGGACATGCAGGGGATTTCCCACCATGTTGTACTTTTAGGATCATAGGAGAATTAACCCTATGGACTCCTACACTAACGAAAGAAATCATTCATAAAATCTTTGGTGTCAGTATTGTTTAAAGAATTATTTCTATGGTTAACTGTTCAGGGATGCGGATTTCAAATGTTATTTCCATAGAACATAACTTACATGTGCTTGCAATAAACAAATAAACTGGATGTTAGGTTGTGTAACATACATTCCTTTGGAGACTTTGAGGCACAGTACAGTAGTTTAAGTTGGGTTAAAAAACTGATAGTTATTGGAGGCCTAGATTGAGGTGATTCTTCTCCATATTCAACTCTGATGGGGCAATTCTCTGCCTCTTGATACATAAGATGGCTCCCAAGATGCCACTCCCCCCTTGCTCCCCAACACATACTGTTCTTGCACAGGAGTGGGTCCAGGCGGGTGGCATTACTAATGAAGAGTGCAATTGCATGCTCTGCATTAGTAGATACACATTTCTGGTTAAATGTGGCTCTTAAAGTTACCTGGTTGGCTTTTTACTGCCCCTAGTAACTTGGGAGGTAAGTTTCAGCCGCAGCTCTCATGACTGCATCACCCATGAAACTCTGGGCCAATGAACCTTCAAATACTCTGCTGAGAGTCAGAGGGTGCATTATACTTGAATTTATTCAAATAGCCGTATTCATTTCAAGATTCTCTATGACAAACTTAAAATACAGTAAATTTTTTAAAAAAGGTACAGCATTTTATAGTATAATTATATTGGGAGCAGATACAGAATGAGTTGTGTACTTTTTACAAAACACAGTATGGATAAAAGCAGAATATAAAAGGAAAGGTAGAAAACAAAAAATCATCAAGCCTCTTAGTTCTCAGCATTGTTCTCCCCTTGAGGCAATATGCGACTTGGACATTTATAGATATGAACTTGCTGTATCTTTCCTATCTCAGAAAATCACACACTGTTACTTCTTTGTTACACATGAAATTCCACTGGGCTGTTATTAATCTTGCGTGTGGAAAATCCACCTTTCTTTTCATGGCTGCTTGGGTTAAGAACACAAGCACACAGGCTATTGAAATGTCAGGACCAATGGAGTGCTGGCCAAAAAATAGCCTGTTATTGTGACAAAGGGAGGGATCAATGTAAAACCAGTGATTCTGCACTGCTGAAATGTCACATACACCAAGAATTAAGTTGTTTTTCTCTTGAACCTCTATCATTTTGTACTGTTTATATTGTGTTATTCTATCCAAGGCTATCCAGAATTCTTTAACTAAAGTATGCCTCAACCAGATTTATTTTTATAAAATGCACCATGAAAAACAAAAAAAACAAATAACAAATGAAGCATAACATTTGAATTATTTTTCTTTGCAGAGCAACATATAGATGTAATTAAAAAAAAAAAACAATTGTAACTATAAGGTCTTATGGCCTGCTTTATTGTATGGGACCTGTTCGGTATGGGACTTGTTCTCCTAAATAGTTTCCAAGATAAGGGATCTTTCCTTAATATGGATCTCAATACCTTAAGTCAGGGTTGTCCAAATGGTAGCTTGTGATCAGTTAGTTAAATCACCCTCCTGTTTTATTCTTTTCATTCAGATGTTTATTCTGTTAAAGTTACATAAGAAATTGCTGTTTTTCAAATATAGTAATATAAATTCTCTTATAAATCAATATAATATTTAAGTAATATTTTTGTATGGAACAGAATGCTAATTAAGATATTATGGATGTAGATCCTAATGGGAAAAAGCACTAAAAGTAGACCCCATTAGAAAAGCATGGGAAATCCTGCCTCAAGTCTACTAAAAAATATTGAACGGTCAATAAAACCCAAAAGGATTGTTTTTTCCTCCAATAAGGATTAACATTTATGGATGCACTGACCCAGGATTAAGTTTGGAATTTGGCCCGGATGCAGCCTTTTTCATCAGGATTTGGCTCAATCCATGTGTCTGGCTGAACTGTGTCCGAATCCTAACTTGCATATGCAAATTGAGGGCAGGGCGAGAAATCACATGACTTTTTATCATAAAACAAGGAAGCCTGCCCCTAATGTGTCTATGCAAATTAGGATTTGGTTCAGTATTCATCTGAATCTTCCTGAATCTTCAGCTGAATCAAAAATAGTGGATGTGGTGCATCCATATTTATTCTTAGCTTGGACCAAGTACAAGTGACTTTTTATTATTACAGAGAAAGTGCAAAACAATAGTAAAACTTTTATTTATTCGATTAAAATGGAGTCTATGGGAGATGGCCTTTCTTGAGATTTTTGGATTATGGGTTTCTGGATAACAGATACTTTAATTGATGTGTGAGTGAAGCTTACACATCAAGGATGTTGTCAATGGGCCTCGTTCATTTACAGGTGCTAGATTGGGGGCAAATTGGCATTTTTTTACCTATGTTACCTACACCTACTGAATGCTGCAAATGTTTCATCTGTCACAAGGTGTGATATAACATGCTGATATAAAATCTGCCTCTATGTGTAAATCAGTGACAAACTGCTTGTCTATCATTATTGCCATAACTTGGGACTGGAATTGCAGTTCTCTTATATAATGTTTCCAATTGTGCAAATAAATTAGCATGGAGAGAACAGAGGGAACTGGGTACTTAACGAGTTTTTAAAGAAGAGTGCAAAGTACAGATTTCCCTTGAGCTCAAAGCATAGTGCATTGTGCACAAATTACAGCAGATGTAATGCCAGCATACTGTAGGTGTATTTGATGAAATAACATAGGATGCCAATCAATTTTGAGCTTTTCCACATGAGACAGTTTGATAAATGGATTCTATTACCATTTCATATTAAATTCAGCCTAAATTAGAAGCATTTCACAGCCATCCAAAAACACCAGTACTTTTTTTTTCAGTTATGGAGGAGTTCTATCGAACTTAACCATACAGTAAGAGTCACACCCTATTTGCTTTTGAGGCTTCCACTTGTTTACCCTTCACCCTGAATATTTTATAGTAACCCTATTCGACATTGCTTCCCCTGTATGTCCTAAACATTCCCATACTAGAACCAGATGTGCAATTACCTTTTTCACTTCAAATGTCAGCATACTGTAGGCCTTGCTATGTTTTTCATATTAACCTTATACCTAAATGACTATATTATGATTGTTTTGTTTGCCCTGAACCTTTTCATCTGGCCTATTTGTGGTCTTCATAAGCACTTTTCACCAATGAAATCTCCAAAAGTGAGATAAATTGTTTACTACACATAAGCCCGTAACAGCCCAGATCTGTGTGGATTATGTGTGTACTTCTTTAAAAAAAAAAAAACAGTGCATGAGACATTTCTACACCAAGCAACGGTGGCCGAACTGCTGGGGCGTAGGTGGTGTGATTGCACCAGGGCCCGCAGTCCCTGGGGGCTTGTCGGTAATTTGCATGCCTTCATAGTTGCCTAGAAAATCACTTCTGTATGGGGGTGGGGGGCTCTGCCTCGTTACAGTACTGTCCTGTCAAATAATTACTGTATTTGAGGGGTAGTTCATCTTTAAGGTGACTTTTAGTATGTTATAAGTAACTTTCAAATGGTCATCATTTTTTATTTTGTATAGTTTTCAAATTATTTGCCTTCTTCTAAATAGTTCCAACATTCAAATCGGGGGACTCATCTAAAAAACAAATCCTGGATAAGGCTACACATTTAGGGGGTTATTTACTTACTTTACCTATTATTTACTTATTATTTTTCTAGTCGAGGGGAAAACACTTGAATTGATGCTCAATTTTGTTGCACTGGTTTTTTTATAATTACAGTAAGTGAGAAATTTTGAGTTTCAGTAAATAACACCCTTACAGTTATAGCTACTTTTTAGTGCTCATCTTTGTATTCAGGCCTCTCCTATTTAGTCCAGTCTCTCACTCATATCAGTTGCATGGTTACTAAGGTAATTTGAAACCTAGCAACCAAATTGCTGTAATTGCAAACTGGAGAATTACTGAATAAAAAGCTAAATAGCTCAGAAACCACAAATAAAAAATTAAAACCAGTTTCAAATTGCCTGAAAATATCACTCTCTATATTATACTGAAGTTAACATGAAGGTGAGCAACCTCTTTAACCAACATGAAAACTCTTTTCTACATTTGCAAAGGTTCACTATATCTCCAAGTAGAAAGTAAATCTAGACACCCAGTCAAGACACCCAAAGGATGAAGAGTGGGAATCCACTTAAAATAAGTATTAATGATGACGTCACACAAAGTAGTCAATGTAGTCCTTGACTAAAGTGAGGGCCAAAAAACAAACAACACCCCTCCTCCATTTAGATAGCTTTACTGTTTTAGGATAATTATCAGTTGATCTATTCTTCTTTGGGTTCTTTGAAACAGTTACAGTTTTATAACTCTTCATTATAAAATGTATATAGTCATTATTATTATATATTATTATATATATATTATATTTTTCCTTGCAATGTCATCCTTGCACTATAATTGAAAAACAAAATTGTGGGGATGTGTCATGTTCTAATAATAATATTTCCATTGATACTGATACCAAGAATAATACAGTACATAATACAATATATTTAGCATAAGAAAAATATTGTGCATGGAGCTGGTCATATAATTAGGCCCTAAGAATGGTTCACCATGCGACAGACAGTAATGTAGACAATCAGCAGATCTGACACTGACCTTGGCAGTAATTCATGAACAAACTATACATAAGGAAAAAATGTTCTAGGACAATATTTTTATGTATGTCAGCTTCTGAAATAGGTTTAATATTCACATAATGCCTTTAACTGTCTTATTTATAGGTAACTATCTTTTCCACTACATTTTTTAACTCAAACTCCTCTCAGTCCTCATAGCAGGAGCTCACAACAATTTAGTTTTCCATGTATGCATAGTTACATAGTTACATTTAGTTACATAGTTAGATTGGGTTAAAAAGTCCATCAATTTCAACCCCTCCAAATGAAACTCAACACACACACACACACTAACACCGACCCCTCCATACACTCACATAAACGATACTGTATATACTAATTTCTATACTCATTGTAGATTTTACTATTACAATAGATTATGATATTATGTCTGTCCAAGAAATCACCCAAGCCACTCTTAAAGGCATTAACAGAATCAGTCATCAAAACATACGGCAGTGCATTCCCCAACCTTGCTGTCATCACTGTTAAGAACCACCTAAGATAATTCAAATGAAGATTATTTACCTCTAGTCTAAAGGGATGACCTCTGGTGCAGTGATCATCTTTATACAGTATGCTTTTCTATCTCTAAGCAAAGCCATTAAGCTATTATAATGTGCTTAACTTACAGTATTCATAGTAATATAGTGTAACCCTAGGGTCAGCCCTGTATTCATTTGCCTTTAGACAGGAGACTACAGTTTTAAATTTAGAACTACAAACTCAATCTATGCCTAGCGAATAAATTCGCCCATCATTATCCCATCATTTGCAGAATTTTTTAAATCTAAAATTTGACATCTGACACATCTTAAAAACAGTTAATGTAATAATTTTATTAGAAATGTAGCAGATCAAGATTGACAACACAGTTAATTAGGTTGGAAATATCCATTAGAATTTGGCAACACTTTTTAAATTCATACTCGTTCCACAATATTTTTCTGGAGTGAAGTAGCCGATACGACATCTGAACTTGACATCTACTTAATACACTGGATCCCCAGGGTATGTATGAATCATAATGAGGTCAATGCAATAAACCAAACTCATATACAGGAGCAAGGCAAGAGATTAACTTGAACAGAATGAAGGTCAGGGAAAGACTAGCTACTAAAGTAATATCTGATACATTCTTTTGAGTTTTCAGCCCAGCACTGAATTCCCTTAGCAAGCTGTACACTTGGTATACAGAAGCATGTTCCATCTGGTAATAAATATGTACAAATAATTATTATCCAGATAAGTATAGTGTGTCTCTTTTACTTCACTTGACATTGCATCTAAAGATGTTTTTAACGTAAATAATAAGAAGTAAATGGGTAATTATTTTGCTGTGCACCTTAAAACTGGTAGACTGATCCTTTCCTAATGGGCAAACCATTCCACAACACCCATAGACATTGAGGACAACCATGTTGGGATGTTACAGGCTACAGCTTTATTAACAGTGTTGTTACTAAATGTTATATTTTACCAAATAGAAATTTTAAAATAACAATAGTTTATATTATACACACAACATAGGAAATGCTTGCCCTTTGGAAAACACCATCGAGTGGGCTATCTGCCATGCCAGCCACTTGATTGGTGGACAAGTTGGAGCAGGCAATAAAACACACACTGCCCTGGGACCTTTGTGAGTGGAGTCCATAATCACCTTGGCACACTTGTGTGTAAAATTGGGCCATTGCTCTCCATTCTGGGCAGGCATTCTTCCACAAGTTAAATTTTAGTATATTGTAGAAGGGCCAATTCTAAGAAACTTTTCAATTGGTCTTCATTATTTATTTTTTCATAGTGTTTTAATGATTTGCAATTTTCTTCTGTTTCTTTGCAGATTTCAAATGGGGGTCCCTAGCACCATCTAAAAACAAATGCTCTGTAAGGCTACAAATGTATTGTTATTGCCACTTTTTATGACTTATCATTCTATTCAGTCCCTCTCCTATTCATATTCCAGTCTCTTATTGAAATCAATGCAAGGTTGCTAGGGGAATTTGTACCCTAGACACCAAAGTGCTGACACTGCAAACTAGAGAGCTGCTGAATAAAAAGCTAATTAACTATAAAACCACAAACAATAAAAAAATGAAAACCAATTGCAAATTGTCTCAGAATATCACTCTCTACATTATATTAAAAGTTAACTCAAAGGTGAACAACCCCTTTAACCCTTCAATGCTCCTACCTTTTTTCTCTGGCTACCCTTCCTCACACAGTCAGGATCCTTCATTTTTAATAAGTTTGAGCAACATAATCTGCCTCTCTGTTATGCTGGCCATAGACGTAACAATCATGATCTTTCTCGGAAAAGATCTTTCCAAGAAAGATTGTTCGTTTCAACACAGAGCTGAATCGTCAGATATACAGGTAGAAACAACCGAATTCTACCTGTATCTGACGATTCAGCACTAACAATGGCAAATGTTAAGGGTGCCTTCAAAGGCTTCCGATAAAAATTTTCCATCCAGCCTGATCAACCAGCCGACTGATATCTAAATCTTGTGATGATATCGATCGGTTCATTTCCCACCATACACGCACCAAATACTGATGCAATAAGACGAATGATTCATTTGAATTCTTAGGAATGCTGAGGATCCTTTATGAAATCAGAAGCAGCATTTATATTTTACTATAGAATGTATTCTTATTCCCTTATGTTTTGATCATGGATTGCCCATTCTAAACAGATGATCTGCATATAAATGAATAAACAGTAGACTGGTCAATGTCTTCAAGCCAGTAGGGTATTTGTGTGCAAATGTTTCTACAAAAACATATATTGTAGTATTTCTGTACTAATAGATAATGCCAATGTCACATAATATCCATATGTATTTTGAGCCTAGCACATACACTTATTGATTTATATTACTGCTTATCTAGACATTTAAAATCAATTGCATCATTATAAAAAGCAGTTATTACATTTAAGGGATAAGGTTTGTGGAATTGTGAATAAAGCTTTGACTTCCATCAGTATGAGTTGTGTGAGGGGTGAAATTCTTAGCTTTAGCAGAATTATATGAAAGTATATGAAAGAATTATATGAAAGTATATGTCATATTTTATTTGTCTCTACTCATTCAACTTTACATTAGAAGCTGTTTTTCAGCTTTTTATTTTTAATCGTTCTATTATGCTGAAGGCCTTTGAAAGGGTCTGTATCATTAAAACACAGATCTTCAATTATGCCTAAAAAGTCTAAAAAGTATCTGTTATCCGGAAACCCATTTACCAGAAAGCTCTAAATTACCGGAAAGCAATCTCCCATAGGCCCCATTTTAAAGAAAGAATTCATAGTTCAATTCATTCATTATTTTTCCTTTTGCTCTGAAATAATAGAACAGTACCTAGTACTTGATCCTAACTTAGATATACATATTCCTTATTGGAGACAAAATAATCCTATTGAGTTTAATTCATATTTAAATAGTTTTTAGTAGACTTAAGGTACAAACATCCAAATTACAGAAATATATCTTATCCGGTGAGCCCCAAGTTCTGAGCATTCTGGATAAGAGATCCATACATACATTGAAGAATACCCTTGTGGAATGCACAGTGTGGAACTGAACTGATAAACTGTAGGCAGCAATTCAGATGTAAATCAGATATCAATGTATTTATCTATTTTGAGGATCCCCATCTGGTGAAATAAGAAAGGAATACTGAATATACAGTTTTTGCAAACCATCAAGTAAACAACAGCAAAAGATAAAATGTTATAAAGTAAAACACATTGCCTGTGTTGTATTATTTTCTTTAACGATGACTGTAAGACTTTCTTTTGTGTGGTAACCTCATACATGAGATTTGAAAAAATAAATAAACCTGAATTTTGTAGAAAGTGTTCCACCAATCTGAATTGACCTAATCTGAGTTAAGGTATAATCTATTCTTTCCTCTCGACCAACCATTTATTCTTCTACAGGTGTATATAATATGCTGAAAGTCTTGATGATCATCCCTATTAAATTATATTTATCATATATTGTAGTGGAATAGGTGCCTCTGGATAAGCCTAAAGCCAACTCATTACTCAGTGCTCCTAGCAGAATAAATGTTTTTATCCACTGAAGGTTTTTACTCCACTTAAGAGCTGCATCTTAAATGAAAAGGTCAATTTAAGTATGGGGCTCACATAAGCTTTGATTTTTTTTCCTCTTGCCACCACTATCATGGCAGTACTTTGTTTTGTTGCTTGTTGATGTCTAGAAACATACTGTATATTTCTATATATACTGAAGAACAGAATAAAGCACTAGTGATGAGCAAATTTGTCCCATTTCGCTTCACAGAAAAATTCACAAAACTGTAGAATAATTTGGGAAAAGGCAAAAAAAATGTGCAGGTCTACAGGTGAATTTTTTGTCACATCAACTTTTTTGTAGCAAGTCTACAGGTGAATTTTTTGTCACATCAACTTTTTTGTAGCAAAATATGTTAGAGTCTCTGGGTGGCTTTTTTCTCACTCAAATGCACGTCAAGTTTTTTCTCACTCCTAGGGGCAAATTTACAAAATTCATGTGAATGGATCGAAGTTCAATCGAATATGATCGAATTCCGATCGTACGATTTTTTCGGATATTCAAATATGCAAAATTTGGCCTCTTCGATCATTGAATACCGAATTATCGAATAGATCGAATGATCGGATATTCGATCATTTGATGATCGGATATTCGATCATTTGATGATCGAAGAATTAAAAATTTTAAAATCATTAGAATGCTTACTTCGCCAGATTGAACCTACCGAATACCAATAGCGGCCTATGGGAACCCCCCCATAGGCTTCTTTTGCTAAGTCCTGCTCGAATACCATGCGTATGATCGAACACTTCAATTGTTTGAATTGTACTAAGTTTTCGGAGGCTTGAAGGAAAAAGTAAGATTTTTTCGTGAAATTGAACGATCGGTATCCAATCGTACGAATTCATCGAGAAATCGAATATCAAGCAAAATGATAGAATTATGTCTTAGTTTCCCATAAAAATCCATCAATGGTGAAATGTGGAGCTTCACTGTGAATCCAAGCATGCCAAAAAACATTCACTCATTACTATAAAGCACCTATAAATTTAGAAACATGCTGTGATGGACTACTACATGCACTAAACAAGAGCAGGGTAATGCTCTT
Source organism: Xenopus borealis (assembly GCA_024363595.1). Taxonomy (NCBI): domain Eukaryota; kingdom Metazoa; phylum Chordata; class Amphibia; order Anura; family Pipidae; genus Xenopus; species Xenopus borealis. Next base: position 15,956,280 of record CM044433.1, read on the forward strand.
CGGTATGTCTAGAAAGGCCCCTTCTTACACAACTTATAAACTGGAAACTTTAAGCTATTAACTGTATGAATATAAAACAAAAAACAGTGATGCATGTCCTTTAAAAGTGACGAGGTCAAATATCACTTTATAATTGTTTTACTACATTATTTAATTGTAAATGAGTTTATTTCCAAGCTAGTTTGTCCAATCTTTTTCCACTGTATTTCTGGTAATTGAGAAATCACTCCCAACTAAATGCTATAAAAGAACTATAGTGTATCTGATCTGAATTAATTGGTATTCTAACTTCTAATTACTGACTCTGTCAAATAGATCTATTCTGATTATTTTGCTTTATTAGTGTTGTCACTCCCTTTAAGTCCTAACAGAATATTTAAATAAACCTGTCTCTATCAATTTATTTGATTTATACAGTTACACACGTGCTAATTATAATACCAGAGAGATAAACCTAACGTGCTGCTAGATATATTCTTAAACATTGTGTTCACTAGTGTATTTGTCTGAATTTGTCTGAATTGAGATGTTTAATCATTTCCTACACAAACACCAGTCAGTTTCTTTGTTCTATACACTTGTAACCAGACATTTTGGATGTTGTGGGTATATTCCACTGTATTTGTTAGAGCAGCCACACTCCACCAACATATACAAGCAATCTAATTTAAGTGTAATTTAATTTTTGAGTGAAGAGATCTACTTTTCAAACATCTTCAAAATCCAAGTGAGTTTTTAATAGTAAATGTTAGTGATTAGGGAGTAGTGAGATATCAGTTCATGCCACTATCAATAAACAATGACACAAACAAATCGCCTCCTTTTGTGCTCCCTTAATCGCCAATGATTATGATTCAACTCAACCAAAATCAAAAATTCTGGCTTACACTGAATCCTATTTTTTTAGTTTGGCAATGATATATTTTGTGCACAGCTAATAATATGTAGATAACCTTTTAATCTTTCTGTGTTTCATCAGACAGCAGAGGTTTAAAGACTGTAACTGGACCTAGCTAGTGATGGGCGAATTTATTCGCGGCGAATTCCCGCGATTCGCGAAACGCCAGCGAAATTTCACCTGGCGAAAATTTGCAGAAAAAAACAAGTCGTGCATCGTTTTTGACGCAACTCAACGAAAATGACGCGACTCGTCAAAGTTGGCGCGACACGCATCAAAAGCGTGCCGCGACTCGTTTCGTGAATTTTTCGGCAATTTGCTAATTTCTCTGGAAATTCGCAAATTTTTCACCAAAGCGAAACTGGGGAGATTCTCCCATCACTAGACCTAGCCAGTTGTGTGTCCCTTGTCTTCTTTTAATTGCATGATTTTTTATTTTTAAAACATGTCATTATAATTTTCTTTTTTTCTAGTTATTTGGTTATCTGGTTTTATGATCCTTTTGTATGATGTTTAATTTCTAAGCTTTAATTCTTACTTTAAAAATACAATTATTCCAATGGTTGCAGTCAAATTTGATTTTGGTTATGTAAAAAACAAGCAAATACCGTACCAGTGCATTATTTTACATATAGAAGGAATGTGCTTGAAAAAGTTGTGTTCCTGAATCCTGGTTACTTTATTGAATATTTCTGCAAAAATCCTACTATTACAGTCCTCTGAATTGTCTGGCTGTGCAGGAGAGTAAATGGTAGTAAGCACACTGTGCTATAGGAAAGAAACCAATCAGCAACTATGTAGTCCTTGTAGGGAACTAAAGCCTGAAGTCTTTTATTGTGTAACTGCAAGGCTGTGATTGACTGTCCCTCTCCAACTATGCTTCTGACAGGGACTGTTAGGACATGCCCCTACCCCATTTGAAACATGTCAGGGTCCAGAGAACATCTATGGTGAGCTCTAATTAAGGAGCAATCTTTGAAGATTTGAAAAATTAAGGGGTATTTGTCATACTTTAAAAAAAAAAATTCAAAATCCACAAGGATCACAAAGGCAAGAAACATCTTCCAATTGTAAAATGGACATCTGCCATAGAATTCTACAAGACTTCGACAGGTTTTAAATTGAGTATTTTCTGATTTTAGCTTGGAGCATGAGAAATCATTTTTTTTTCCACTAAGAATTTGTATTTTTCCCCTTAAAACCCAGGAGGGCTTATTAATTAGGCCATAAATAATTGTACAAACAAAAAAATGTAGTAGAATTTAGCCACATACAAAACCTACAAAAAGTGTTGGGATTTGGCCAGATCCTGAATCATATCCTGAATCCAGGATCCCTTCAATAAATACAATTTTGACCAAATTATTAACGAAAGAAGGCATGAGTGGTGTTGAAAATATAATGTGTTGAAAATTCCATATGTGACATTACTCTAGAGACTATTAACTGGAATGCTTGGGACCTGAGGCTTTTTGGGAAAAAAAACCTTTTTGTTATGTTCAGCACAATTCTTTTATGCTACTAAAAACATCTAAATCAATAGAACTGTTTTGCCATCAGCATGGGTTTGTAAAGCTTCTACCAGCAACTAGAAGATACCATTTTACTTTTATAAAAAAATAAATGGAGTGTTTGTTGAAATAGGAAATAGGAACGTATTTATGGAGATCATCACAGCAAAGCAACAGATTTAAAAATTAAATATATTCAAAAGAGTTTTGTATGTTAACTAGCATTTGCACCTGGATAGAGAACTGGCTAAAAGACAGACTACAAAGAGTGGTATGAAAAATGGAACATTTTCTAATTGGACCAGTGTTGTTAGTGGGGTACCGCAGGGCTCTATACTGGGTCCCTTGCTTTTCACCTTGTTTATTAATGACCTGGATGTGGGCATTGAAAGTACGGTTTCTATTTTTGCAGATGATACTAAATTGTGCAGAGCTATAGGTTCCTTGCAGGATGCTGCCACTTTGCAGAGTGATTTGTCTAAGTTGGGAAACTGGGCAGCAAACTGGAAAATGAGGTTTAATGTTGATAAATGCAAGGTTATGCACTTTGGCAAAAATAATATAAATGCAAGTTATACACTAAATGGCAGTGTGTTGGGAGTTTCCTTAAGTGAGAAGGATCTTGGGGTTTTTATAGATAACAAGTTGTCTAATTCTGGGCAGTGTCATTCTGTAGCTACTAAAGCAAATAAAGTTCTGTCTTGCATAAAAAAGGGCATAAACTCAAGGGATGAAAACATAATTATACCTCTTTAAAGATCCCTAGTAAGGCCTCATCTGGAGTATGCAGTGCAGTTTTGGACTCCAGTCCTTAGGAGGGATGTAAATGAGCTGGAGAGAGTGCAGAGACGTGCAACTAAACTGGTTAGAGGGATGGAAGACTTAAATTATGAGGAGAGACTGTCCAGGTTGGGGTTGTTTTCTCTGGAAAAAAGGCGCTTGCGAGGGGACATGATTACACTTTACAAATATATTCGAGGACATTATAGACCAATATCAGGGGACCTTTTTACCCATAAAGAGGATCACCGCACCAGAGGCCACCCCTTCAGACTAGAAGAAAAGGACTTTCATTTGAAGCAGCGTAGGTGGTTCTTCACAGTCAGGACTGTGAGGTTGTGGAATGCACTGCCGGGTGATGTTGTGATGGCTCATTCTGTTGATGCTTTTAAGAGGGGTTTGGATGTTTTTTTGGACAGACATAATATCAAAGGCTATTTTGATACTAAAATCTACAGTTAGTATAGCTATGGGCATACAGGTATATGGTTTGTGTTTGAAAGAGTGGAGTGTTTGTGTGTGTTGTGTGTGTGTGTGTGTGTGTGTGTATGTATGCTGGGTTTTTAATTTGGAGGGGTGGAACTTGATGGACTCGGTCTTTTTTCAACCCAATTTAACTATGTAACTATGTAACTAAACTTAGAGTGCATTCTCATGAGAATTTTTAAGCACTTTATATAACATATTAAGATTTATTAAAGGTCAAATTGTTTTTAACTTTTCAAGTTAAAAAATGTTTTTCAAGATTTAGGGGTAGATTTACTAAGGGGCCGATTTACTAAATTCACGTGAAGGATTCGAAGTTCAAAAGGTCGAATATGCAATTTTTGGCATATTCGATCATCGAATAGCGAATGGTCGAACGATCGAATACATTTGAATAGAGTCGAATGAAAAAATATTCGATCATTCGATCATTCGACCAGCGAAAGATTTTAATTTGAAAGTTTATTCGATTGCCTACTTCGGCAGATTGGACCTACCGAATTGCAATAGAAGCCTATGGGATCACTCCTGATCGAATAGGATTCGTACGATCGAAGTCTTCGATCATTCGAATCGTACGAATTATTCGAATGATCGAATGATTTATTCGTTCAGTCGAATGATTTATTCGACTGATTGATTAAATTTGTATTCGATCGTCGAATGATCGAATATCGAATAAAAGGTAGCCTAGAACTATTCTATTAACATTCGAAAATCGAATGCTAATCGAATATCGAGTAGAAACTAATTTTTTGGGGGGAATAATAGTAAATTTGCCCCTAAGGGTCAAAGTGAATATTCGTATTAAATTTGAATTTTAAAAATTTAAATTTCAAAGTAATTTTGGACTTCTTCGACTATCGAATAGCCCAAAAGTAGATTAGAATTGAAAAAATTAGTAGATTAAAATTTCGAAGTAGTCTATTTAAAAAACTTCAAATTCGACACTTCACCGAATTGCCATTTTAGCCTATGGGAGACCTCCTAGAACCTTTACAAAGATTTTTTTCTAAATCCTGGAAAATATTTTTTTTTTGAAAACCATTCGAATCGTTCGAATCGAACAATGTGTTTGAACCATTCGAACGATTTTTAGTCAATCGTAAATGGACCTATTCAGTCCATTTTTGACAGAAAATGGCCTTTAAAAAAAATTACATGTTTGAATTTCAGTTTTTTATCTTCGAATTTTGACCCTTAGTAAATCTGCCCCTTATTGTATCAACTTATAAGTTGAATATAGCTTGAATCTGAAAATACACTATCTAAAACCTGTCGAAGTCAATGGCAGAGGTCCCTTAATCAATTTGAAAATGTTAATAACCTTCATGATGCTCAAGTTGAGTAAACTCAATGAATTCTATCAATTCTATCAAGTCAAGTTTTTTACACCGAAAAAGCAATCAATTTCAGTATTTGAGTTTTTTTAATAGTCAAGATTTTTGTTAAATTAGAAGCCATTCGAGTTCTGAGTTCATACGAGTGTATTTGAGGTCTAAAAAAATCTCACAAAGCTCTAAAATTCGACCTTTGATAAATAACACTCTCAAAGTGTTTCATAGTACTTTAAGGGCAATGGTACATAGGACATTTTTGGACCTATATTACTTTTCCTGTATCAGAACCAAGAATGTGTCAACACCAAGGGCAAATTTATCATTATTCATGAATTCGAGGGCTTTTAGCAGAAATTTCAGCAGAAATTCAATTGTCGAATGGAAATCAGTTTTAGGCAATTTTTTTAGCGCTATTCGATTTCTCAAAAAATATGTATGATCGAACAGCAATCGTTCAATTTCATGGAAAAATCGTGAATTTTCCTTTGATTGTTCGAAAAATTCGTACGATTGGAACGATGCTATTCGAGCAAGTAATAGAAAAAAAGCCTATGGGGGGATTCCATGGGCTTGAAATTGCAGGCAATAAAATGCTCCATGTGTCACTGTTCATATTGCTTTGCCATGTAACCATGTTGGCCATAAAGGTCTCAAAGTGCAGAAATTCTTGAATACAGTATGTACAGAAATTCTGGCCATTATCATTATGCACTACAGTTCAACAAGAGTATATTTTTCTTATATTTGTTTTTGTAAACAATGCTACATTTAGGGGCTGATTTAATAAAGGTCTAATTTCAAAGTGGAAAATACTTCAAAATTCGACCATCGAATTGAAATATTTCGACTTTAAATATCAAAGTTGAAGTATTTTTCACTGAATTAATCATTCCTGTGATCGAAGTAAAGTTGTTTGATCGAACGATAAAATAATTTGAATAGTTCAATTCAAACAATTTTAGCGTGCGTTCGAATTATTTTAGTTCGATAAAATTAACTTAGAAAAATGGTCTAGAAGGTCCCCATAGGCTAACATAGCACTTCAGCAGCTTTTATTTGGGGAAGTAAAAAGAATTAAGTTTTTTTTTTAAAGAGACAGTACTTAGATTTTTGAATTCGAAGGATTTTACTATTCGACCATTCAAATCGAATGTCAAAGTAGCCTATTCGTTGGTCGATTTAAAAAAAAAAATTTACTTTGAAATTCAAACTTTTTGCATTTGAATATATTCACTTCAACCCTTAGTAAATCAGCCTCTTACTCTCTTCTCTTGAGTTAGCAAAATGACAGATTAGCTCTCCTTTCCCTTCTGTCTTGCTTGAATCTCATGCATTGTTTGTTACAGCCAGATGTAATCAAGACGAGTCTAAATAAATCCTCCCAGAATAAAACCCTTCTTTGCACCAGCAACACAAAGGATAAGTGACCTAGTTCATGCACAAAATAATTTGCTGAATGTTTTTACTGTCTTACATCCTTTTACTTTTCTTTGTTGACATATATCAGCCCAACCAATAAATTCAATTATGCTTTTTTTCATTGATTCTGTATTGTGCCACTAAGTCAAACATGATACAGTGAAAATCTGCATACTTTCTGATTAAATACCTGAAAAATGTCATTGTTTCAAAGACTCTATATATACCTTGCTGCAGACTATCTATACATGCTTTTTAAAATCACAATGGGAACTAATGGAGTCTATGGCAGGAGACAGTTAAAATTTCACCTAGATGCTTTATTTATAGGCAGCTAGGCTATTGTCAGACTTAGTTGCAGATCAAGTGTAGTAGAGCATAGGGACTAGAGCAGTGCAATGGAGACTAGCTAGTGACACTTGACCAAGTCATGGAACAAATGGTTGTGGGAGAAGCAAGATCCACATTAGAGCATCAGAGGTCATGAACAGACAAGGTCACAACAGTAGTTAATCAATAGAAGGCAACCAATTTCCTGAAGAGGACCAGAACAACCTTGCAGTTAATCTAGACAGTATCCAGTATTCTCAGGTGACAACTGGGCTTGCTCTGAAAATAATGCAAACATGGTGAAATGTGTAGCATCCCTAATGACACAATCAACAAAACACCATTGGAAACCACACTTGCCAGTGGCTCATGTGCAGTCTGTCAGAAAGGAGCACAACTTACATTGTTATTACCTAGTTAAACCTATGTCCCAAGCATAGAATATTAAGGATTTAAATTTTAGGGTACTTCTAAATCTTTATTTATCCTTTATTGTATTTATTTTTTTACATTCAGAAACTTAAAAAATAGTTTAATTTTAAATAGGAGAGAGATCCTACATATACAGATGAAGCCACTTGGATTAGTGTGTTAAATGCTTCATGACTCTGGACTAACTGAAGAAACTGTGTTATCTAAAGTCATCTTAACTCATTTAATGTATTTAACATTTTCATTAGCATACCAAAGCACCATTGTTCAGGATGGTAAACACTTTAATTAGATGGGATGCTGTGACAAAATGTTCTGTGTTAAATGGGAAAAGTGGGATATCTGAGTTTAGTTATTCTGTGTCAAACACACAAACCAAAGTGGCTTCATCTGTACCTGAGATAATATTTTTCTATTACTTATAAACCGGAGAAAGAAAACTATAATGCACTTGTTAGATAACACTGAAAGAATCTCTTCTAATAAAGAAAGAAAATGTAAATAATGTACAAGAAGTAATATGATTATGGCAGCTTGGGGGTTAATTACTAGCATGGATAGCTATATTGTATCGTGTCTGTCTGAATTGTATACCAAAAAATCCTGTTCTTAGCCAGATGTTTATTATCAGTACATTGCAGATTTAATTACATCAGATGCTGTCATGCCTCACTATTATAAAAAAAGAATAAATACAGTACCTGCAAGACCCATTCTGCAACCAAGGATGGTTATTGTTATGTCAACTGATGAGCTGCTTTAGGAAATAATTGTGTAAGAACATTTTATTTGATTTTATCTTACACATTAAACTGCTAAATACTCCATTACAAGAGCCATCCTTCATACATTATGCTGCATCTAATCGACTTCACTGCTGCAAGCCTGGTATAGCATGCGCCGTACTATCCTGCCACTTGTAAAATTCATTACAAGCAATAATATCAAAGTTAAGAGAATTCATTTCAACTGGATTTTTTTTCTAATGAACACAAGAAATTGACCATCTGTTTGGTAATTTCAGAACGACACAGTCACATCCAAAATGGATATACTATATAATGAAAGATACATGTCCATCGTAATTAAGCTCAAAATGTTGAGCCTGTTAGGCATTAGAGATGGCAGTAAAAAGGACTGGATTTTCAGATCGCCTTTCTAATTCCTAACATTCTGTTTTACCTTGAGACTTGAAAGATGCCCGTTGAAAATCTAAACTAAGAGACTCAGGTATGGCCATTCTAAACATCATAATTTTTTTCTTTTTAAAGCAATATTTTGCGGACAATAAATATCACTACATTGATTTCATGCAACACCTAACTGCAACACTTTTTAAATTTAAATTAAAATAATTTCTTATTGTTCCTTAATAATTTCAAATAAAAACTCTAACTTTTATAACAATGTATTTTCCTGAAAAGCTAAGATATATTGGATTTCTAATAATATTTATGTATGTTATTATATTTTGGATTGTTCCTGTTTACTGTCTTTTATGCATCAATTAAAGAGAGGATTTTTTTCTTGTAATCTGTATTTTGAGTTTTGGATGGATTTTTTTAAATAAAAAAAATGCAAGTAATAATATATTTGTATATATATCTATATATATATATATCTATCTATATATATCTATATATATATATATATATAGATATGTATACTATAATTTTTATGTATAAAAATACTGTAAGGGAAAGATTATGCTTAGGGGCCTATGAAATAACGTTTGGATTCTCTCTTTTCCATAAATCATATTTTTCCTCTTAAATTTTTTGTTTTTTTATTCCCTAAAACTCTAAACAATTTAGATTTATTAAATGTAAAAAACATGAAAATTCTAATACAAATATTTGGCAAGTAATAGCAGTCAAAGTCCCATAGAAGTCAATTAGCACTGGGATTGGACTTGTTTTTAGCCATTTTAGAGGTTATTAAACCTAGTAATTATGAAAAAAAACTCAAATACGTTTTTAGAGTTTTTATAGATATGTGTATCTTTTTTTCAGCAATTTTGTTTGTTTATACTTTTTATTTTCAGGACTTTTAATAACTCTCATGGAATTAATAATTTTAGAGAAATCGTGGTTTCAAAAAGCTCTAAACCACTGAAATTTGACACTAAATAAATGGACCTCCCCTGGTTAAATGACTGGGTACTAATAAAATGTAAATACAAAAATAGTATAGAATAGAAAGTATATACTTTCTATTCTTGACAGGTCTTGAATGACCTCACCAAATATTTATTTAAAGCCTCAAATTTGATAAAACAAATATTAAATAAAAAATGTTTAATTTTATTCAAGACATTTTGAGTGCTTCATTCTTTTATATATATATATATATATATATATATATATATTTTATTTGGAAGTATATATTTATTAATATATTATATTTATTAATATATACTGAATGTACTGTATATATAATAAAACTGTATTTAATATTATTCCCTTTTTTATTTTTAATGTATATAAAAATATATATTTATTCACTCGATAGGCAAGTGATAAATTAATTGCCAGTCCAAAATTCTTATTCACAATATAACTGCAGAATTTGTGAACGGATCCATCCCGCATTCCACCGAATGCAGTGCGCAGAGTTGAAATTTACCGTTTCAGTGAACTAATGGGATTGCTTTAAGTTACTCATTATTTTCCATTTGCTAGAACTTCCATGTATTAATTAGCAGATGTGAAGGAACATTTGAGTACAAGAGACAAATACCTAAAAGTGCGGCTTAGATACAGATTGAGACTCATATATAGTGTATCAATGACTGAATATACATATACCGGTATGGGACCTGTTATTCCAGAATCTTCGGGACCAGGGGATTTCCACATAAGGGATATTTCTGTAATCTGGATCTCCATACCTTAAATCTACTAGAAAATCATTTAAACATGAATTAAACCCAATAGCCTGGTTTTGCTTCCAATAAGGATTAATTATATCTTAGTTTGGATCAAGTACAAGGTACTAAGAAAGAGGAAATCATTTAAAAAATATATTTAATTATTTGATTATAATGGAGTCTATGGGATACAACCTTTCTGTAATTTGGAGCTTTCTGGATAATGGGTTTCCAGACAGCAGATCCTATCAGATAACTGCATAGTTCACTGGTAAACTGGCAGTATGCAACACCAATGTCAGCACTCGTAGTAAATTACAACAAACAAATCATATTAAATAAATCAAACATAAATGATAGAATGTTCATTAAAGGAAAAGTAAATGTTTTTCTTTTTCTTTCTGTAAATTTGCTCTAAACAGCCCCCCAGATTAATGTACCTTAGTCCCTGCTGCAAGTCTGCTCTGGTTTCTGTGTTATCAGCAGCTTGTTTCTCCTTCTTCCTGGTGTAGAGTGAAGCCCAGCCCCTTAGTTTACTGAGCAGTCCATTTGCTGCTGTTCCACAATAGAGAGGAAGAGGGAGCCAGTGTTTCATTAGTAAGCTAGTTTCCCCCAGCAAAAAGAGCTGCACACACTGGTCTCTGCTATGTCATAGTATGCAAATGATCTCCTGGACTAGTCCAAGATATAAGGTCAGCTCAGAAAGCTAAGGGGCTGGGCTTCACTCTGCACCAGGAAGAAGGGGAAACAAGCTGCTGATAACACAGAAACCAGAGCAGACTTGCAGCAGGGACTAAGGTACATTAATTTGAGGGGCTGTTTAGAGCAAATTTAGAGATAGAAAAAAAAAACGTTTACTTGTTCTTTAAACTAATAGAATTTTTTTTTCCAAGAATGAAATCAGTATTGCAAAATAATATCACTACCAGCTGGCTGGCCAATTAATAATATGAATACTAACTCTATAACTGGGTAAGTACTGTATATTATTTTTCTGACAAGAATGGAATCTATTTTATGCAGATATATTATAATTGAATATTATAGTGAATTGTTCTAATAAATAATTCTTCATTCTCATTTTCCCTCTGAAATAAGACAAAAGCAGTGTAAACAGACCCAACATAAAGCCATGCTGCTGTCAAAACAACTATGATGGGTATTTTACCATTATTATTATGAACCTGAGGTTGCAAATGACATAAGTAGTCATTATTCAGAAACGCCTAAGGTCCCAAGCATTCTGGATAGCATTTCCAATAACTGGATAATGGATCTGTAATTTTGATCACTTTACATGTACTAAAAAAATTATTTAATTATTAAATAAACTCAATAGAACTGTGTTGCCTCCAAAATGGATTCATTATATTTTAGATGGGATCACGTTAAAGGTACTATTTAAAAAAAATATATATTTTTTTAAAAAGTCAACATATTATGGTGTCTATGGGAAATGGCTTTTGCATAATTCTGACCTTTCTGGATAACGGGTTTATGGATAACTGAACTCTGTACACACTTATGCACATAAAGATATATTTCATAGGTCTAAATATAGTTTGGGTCATTTGTGAACGCAAATGCAGTTGCAGACCTGCAAATTTCCCTGCAGTTAGTTGTGTGTTAAACTCCTTTCATTAAAGGCACTCCTTATACTTCTGTATTAGTTGGTCTCAGTGCCTCTCAGTTCGTTATAAATTGAGCCAATTGCCACTGAAGAACTCTGGAGATACCACCACCTCCATATCTCCTCATTGCATCCCATTGCCTGTAATACTTCACAGTTGTATTAATTGTAGTGAATCATACACTATTTCACCAGGGGCAGCACAATTGCATCAGCTGTAGTGCCCTTTGTGACCTCAATGATGGGGAAAAAATGCTGCAATGTGGGGGAAAAATTGCAATTGTACTCACAATAGCATTTTGCTCATTGCACTTGTGGACACATGATCCGCATTATGATTATCTGTTCTCACATTCAGCATTTGACTTGAATTCAGGAAAGTCTGTGTTTATGCATTATAATGACAATTAGAACTCAAATAAATTCAACAAAAAAAGTTAAATAACAAAGTAAATGTAAGAAATCCTTACCCTGGTGGTCTAGTGGTGCGGCGGGGACGCCCGCTACGCCGCTTCCTTCCCCTTCGGCAGCCTCCCTCTTAGCGTGCGCATGGCGCACACTCACTGTATTTATAGGCGCTTGCGCGCTGACGTTGTGACGTCAGCACGCAGTGGCGCGAACATTCAAATATTTAAAGGGGCATTTTGAAATGACTCATTGCCCGTGATAGGATTTCTCCTGGTGCCTCTGCCTTGAGCCTTGTGCTGTTTAGCTTCTGTTCGTCTGTTTCCTGTGTTTGACCCTGCCTGGCTATTGACTATTCTGATCTCCGTAACCTGACCTGTGCCTGATTCCTGACTACTGATTCTGCCTTATCCTATCTGATTGATTACCCGGTTTGACCCTTTGCCTGCCTGACAACTCATAGCAATCTGCCCGTCTCGACCCAGCCTGTTTGACCACGAACCTGCCTATCCCTGTCTGTACCGTGACCATCGGCCTTAAAGACTTTTACTACAGTCGTGCCCCATTGCCAGCCAGAACTCTTGCCCTGCACCTCTCGTTTAAGTCCAGGTGGCATCTGAGTAGCTGAGGGCTCCTCCCACTACTGGCAAAGCCCGAACCGAAACCAGGGTGCTTGGCGTTTGTTCTGCTATTGGGTGCCGACCGTGACAGTAAATGTATTGGAAATGTTTAAAACCAAGTTATTCTACAATGTATTGATGTCATTAATTTAAAACTTTTATTTTGCTCTAAGTTGCAGAGAAGCCTGAATATTGTGTCAACAAAATGGTTTCATTTTAAGCGATTCTAAGTTATAGAAAGGAAAAACATATACACAGAAATCACCATCAAAATGATAATATTTGGGGCTGCCTAAATAAAATAGTTTGATGACAGGTTGACTCTAAAATGTTGACTTTTTTGAGATAGGGAGTATGGCAGCTTGCATGTTGCGAGAAGGCAACAGAAATGTCTGTTCAATTCCATCTTTTCTAACAAGACAGAGCAGTCAGTCGCATGAGCCATGACTTACACAGACAACACACTGCGAGTTCCCATAAGTTGTCAAGTGCTTGCCATTGCTGCCATCACTGTTAACCTCCATTTACATAATGTCACATCAGAGTCACTTTTTCTAGAAATAGCTAGAAAGGAAGGGCTTTGCATTTGGAAGAGGTTCGCAGATTAGTTTAATACAGAGCATTTCATAAATGTTCCTGCACTAAGAATAAAGCTTACATTGAACATTGCAGGGTGAATTAATATTTGCATTCTTTATTTTAATTACATACAGGGTTGAGTGGTTTATTACATTTTTTATATTTAAAGAAAACATTTAGATGTAACTTTTGTAATGAACAACAACTAAAAACATTGTTTGCTGACAAACAAAATAATGTGTTTATTCACCAAAGCAGTTTGCAATGAGACATTATACAGATCACATTATTATTTTAACTCATTCTTTTTCTATATTTATGTTGAAAAAACAATGTTTTTGTTTTTTTGTTCTACATAAATAGCTTTGGAATAATAGAACTATAACCACCATATGTATTAAAGTGCATGTTTGCCCATGGGCAATGACCCATAGCACAAAAACTGGGATTACTGCTTTTAGGCAAACGTAGTGCATTTTATTTCACATGGGGTAAAAGTCTTACCCAAAAAACATGCCTGCATGTAACGTAAAGCAGCAGTCAGACTTTTCGTTGGATTTACTTTACTTTACTTTACTACCAACTATTGGAAGAAGTAAGAGTAAAGAGTATTTCTCTCCAAATGGCCCCCCACCTGACAATCCATCAAGGAACTGGAACTATATAGCTTTAAATAATGATGTCAAAGAATGGCTTTGGGGGTAATGTCTATCAAAAATTACAGTATGATATATAATGAATATAATAATATAATAATATATATAATATATATATAATAATATAATATAATGAATATAATGAATAGTTCATTTCACAATTTTGCAAAAATAAAATACTTTTTTTTAAAAATGGAGAGAATTTTAAAATGAAAATGACACCACCTAAAAAATGTTTAATTATTGACTATGAATTTTGATATGTGTCTCTTAGACACTTCTTGTTTACTTGCATGCATGTCCCCTTACCCATCTCTGACTTTAGGACTCAGTGCTCATTTTGTCAGATAATATACATTTTTAGATAGGCTTACTGGGGTGCTTGATAAGGAAGCCTCCTACATGGACTCATAAACAATAAGAGTCCCCGTAGGTTGATGCTGAATTAGGAAGATCTCCATCATCCCTGTATTTAGTCCTTTTTGGATATTTTAGGTAAATTGTGGGCTCTAGGAGGATGATATATGCTTTTCATTTAGACTATTGATATTTGATTGCTACCCTAAAGGCTTTGCAAGGTGTACTGTAGGTACTACCCAAAAGTAATATTGGGTTTCTCTCTTTTGTTATAATATATTTGATATTGTCTGAATACAAACAGTAGGATAGAGTTTCATTAACTATTTAACACTCACACAAAAATCAGTATTTGTAAGACTATCTTTTTCCATGTTTTCTTTGATGGAGCACCTGTCTTACTTAGACCTCTGTGGATGTAATTCCATTTGTGGCATTGTAACCAGCTGATTTGATTTTGTATGCAAAGCAGATGCATTGCTTGGATGGATGTCACAGGATCTTATTTAGGATATCATATAGGAAAATTGTAGCTAATGACATCGAGATTCTGACTGAAGTCAGAAGTGATATAAATAGAGCTTTAAGCTTGTGCAACATGGATTTTATGCAGAGTCGTACAAGCAGTATATCCATATTTTTGTATTTGAACCTATTTATAATATTATTCAATACTGGCATAAATGTATAATAATTCAGTGGCGTCATAGATGTTAATGGACACAGATGAGTTTGCCTTTTTATTTCCTTGCAAGGTATATTCTGTACATTTTTGATAATATAAGATTTCTCAAGTCAGAATTAGAGCTGATGTAAAATAATTAGGAGTACTTAAACAGAAATGATAACTAAGCAGGGTCATGGGGTCGATATTACGGATCATAATCATAGATTTTGCATAATAATGATAAAGTACATTAATATTTTGCTGTCAACATTTATGAAATAGTATCTGCACCCAAAATTATTGTTAAATAGTGCTTATCTTTACAAGGACAGCAACTTTAATTCTAAACATAATTATTTTTTTATCTGCTTTAGAAAGTGATGATGTCCTCGACTATCCCTGGTATTGAATCATTAAAATAAATATTCCTCTTAATAAAATGTTACAGTAACTCAGATCTAATACTGTATGTGTACACTTATGAGATCTGTTATCCAAAAATCCATTATCCAGAAAGCTCCAAATTATGGAAGGGCCACCTCCCATAGACCCCATTTTATCCAAATAATCCACATTTTCTTTTTCAGTGTAATAATAAAACAGTGACTTGTACTTGATCCCAACTAAGATACAATTGACCCTTTTTGGAAGCAAAAACTGTCGATTGGCTTGATTTTATAGTAGACTTAAAGGTATGATAACAGGTCCCACAACCTCACAATGCATGAACATCAGCACCAGCATGTCGAAAGTTACGGTACAAGTTAAGGTGGCCATAAACGCACAGATAAGAATGTATGAAACAAATTTTCGTACGATATTCGGTGTGTGTATGGTGCAAAATGAGCCGACCGATATCGTAAGAAGATTTAGATATTGTTCGGCTGGTTGATCGGGCTGGATGGAAAATTTTGATCGGATGCCTTTAAAGGTACCCTTAACATCAGCCATTGTTAGTGCTGAATCGCCAGATACAGGTAGAATTCTATTTTTTCTACCTGTATACCTGATGATTCAGCTCTATACATGTGTGTTGAAATTAACGATCTTTCTTAGAAAGATCTTTTCAGAGAAATCATAATTGTTACTTCTATAGCCAGCTTCTACTGCTTATACAAGTATCTAGGTAACAGTACAATGCCTAGAAGATCACGTGTTCATTGCTTAATATATACAGTGTTTTTTGTGTAACTTACAACAGCAGATTAAACAAAAAAGGGGTCTGGCCCCTGTTGGAACCAGGTCTTTGGTTGTGGAGGAATTAGTTTAACATTTATGAAGAGTTACTTAGTCCTTTAAATATAGTCCTGGAAGCCTGTACTCAAAGTCTTTTTGGCTGTCCATTAACTATGACTGAATGGCTGTGACAACAATGTTTTCATATATGTTAAGCATTTTGTTTTAATTAAAGTCTTTGGACACAAAACACTGCATGCCAGAGGTCAATGTGGTTCAGACCAAATGTTGGACTTTAAAAGGAGACTGGAATTGAACAAGTCTGAACACTACGGCCCTAAGGTCTTTGTTATCGAATTTTGCATTAGGCCATCAGTATAAGTTAGCCTTACTGGGTTATGTGAACTGATACCTTCTTGTGAAGAGTAACATGCTGAAAGCTTTTTTTCTGCACAGAGTATATGATTTAAAGATTACAAATTATAAATGGCAGACTTTATACTTTATTGATCCTCTGCTCTTTCCTGTTGTGGCCTGTTCTTTGTGTAACATAAATATTCCCTCTGCAGTCAAAGAAATACAATGCTCTGTTTCTTTTCTGCAGGCTACAATATGCATTAAAATTTAGTACTGAACAAAAAGTCAAGCACACAGAGAAGAAATTATTATTATATGTAGTTTTTTTTGGAAATGCCAGGATGTTATAAGCCCTAACAGTCTCAAAGGCACAATCCGGTAGTTCTAAATTGATGGACAAAGGCCAACTGCCAAACAGAGAAATCATGGGCCCAGCTCTTATATATCTATAGCTTATTGTACCCCTAGGGTTATTAATTTAGAATCAGATTAGTAGCCTTCTGTTACTTGGCCCACAGTGCTTGTCAGGGCTGCAATCCTTACACAGACACTGGTAATTGTGTATTATACTTTATTTCTTCTGACATCTTTTCTCCTTTCTGTTGGAAGAAAACCTGTAGGTTTGAAATAAAAGTAATTGCAATAAAACCACCTCTCTCATTTATTATTTCCTGCCCTAAAGCGACTCAACTGAATTTGATATAATGTTTGGCATATCATTTTAAGAACACCTCACACCTTGTTCCTGTAGAACATTAGAAATGAGATATGGCATCAGATGTTTTAATTCCTCTTTATCCCTATAAGTTTTGTTTGCTGTTTTTACACCATTGCTTTTTACTAGCAATCTAACAGTGCCACATATAGCAGAAGGCCATATAATTTGAAGGAATTACAGCTTTTCGGTTTATTATACTATTTTGCAGACCAAGAAAAATGTTTTGATTTAAAAGATGGAAATTGTATTACTGAGTAGCAATTAAGTAACATAGTAACATAGTAAGTTTAAGTACACTAGCATTATGTGAAACAGCATTTTATAACATTTTAAAATACAGTATTTAGCGTTTTAATTGGCAGAATATACAATATTTGAAATCCACATGCTGTACATAATTTGGTTGTAACAGAACTGACTAAATTATACTTCTTTATAAATCCTAGTAAGACCTCATCTGGAGTATGCAATGCAGGTTTGGACTCCAGCCCTTAAGAGGGATAGGAAAGAGCTGGAGAAAGTGCAGAGATGTGCAACTAAACTGGTTAAAGTGGTGGAAGACAAATTATGAGGGTAGATTGTCCAGGTTGGGGTTGTTTTCTCTAGAAAAAAGGCGCTTGCTAGGGGACATGATTACACTTTACAAATACATTAGAGGACATTATAGATAGTGATGGGCGAATTTATTCGCCAGGGGCGAATTCGCGGCGAATTCCCGGATTCGCCGCTGGCGAATAAATTCGCGAAACTGGCAAAAAAATTCGGCCAAAAAAATTTGAAAATGACGCGACGCGTCGGAAATGACGTGACGCGTCAAAAACGACGCGTCACGTCGCGAATCGGCGAAAAATTTTTCGGCGAAGCGAAACGCGCCCGTTTCGCCCATCACTAATTATAGACAAATATCAGGGGACCTTTTTAACTATAAAGAGGATCACTGCACCAGAGGCCACCCCTTCAGACTAGAAGAAAAGGACTTTAATTTGAAGCAGCGTCGGTGGTTCTTCACAGTGAGGACAGTGAGGTTGTGGAATGCACTGCTGGGTGATGTTGTGATGGCTGATTCTGTTGATAGAATAGAATTGAACAAAATTCAATTCACCATTCGATGGTCGAAGCGCTTGCACTCTAAATTTAAATTTGACTGCCTAGTTCGCCAGATTAAACCTACAGAATTGTAATAGAGGCGTATGGGAATTCCCCAATAGGCTTTTTTTTCCGAATGCCTCGATCATTCGAAACAAAAATTTCATGATTTTTCGTGAAATCGAACAAAATTTTGTTTGCTCGTTCGAAAAAATTGTGAAATCGAATAGAGCTCAAAACTAGTGAATTTTTCATATGATTTTATCGAATTTAAATTCGAAAATCTTATTTTTGGTAAATTCGAAGGCTTTTAGCCCTCAAATTGATGATTAATGATAAATCTGCCCCTTAGTATAGCTGTGGGCATATATGGTTTTTGTGAAAGTGTGGAGGGGTCTGTGTGTGTGTGGATGCTAGGTTTTAATTAAGAGGTGTTGAACTTGATGGATTTTGTCTTTTTTCAACCCAATTTAACTATGTAACTATGTAAATTTGCATTGGTACATGTATAATCATTATAAGTAATTTCCTGATATATTTCAAATGCTTATAATAAAAGCAGAAATAACTTACAAAGCAAATATGGAGCTAAATTATGCCTCCCAACAATGTTAGCCACACCTCAATCCACTCCACCCATGACCAGTTACCCCAAGAATTCCACACAAAACCCTGCCCACTTTTTTGTAAGACCGCCCTTCTGGGGATCCATTATTTGGGACAAATATGAGATAATCCAGTCATATGACTCTCGTCTTTTTAATCAGGAACATTACACTAAATTATCATTTAACATGTTGAATAAAGCAAGTATCCAAAATATCTTAAAGGGTGTTGTGTTTGGTGGTCGAGGATGAGGAGAGTATAACAATGCTTTATTAGCGGGTTCATGCAGCCATTACATAACAGCAGTAAGTCTTACTTTCACTTTCAAGTTGTACAGAAAGTCCTATGTATGCACAGTGCCACCTGCAGGCCATTTGTATAAACACCACAAAGGGGTTGTTCACCTTTGAGTTACCTTTTAGTAGAATATAGAGAGTGATATTCTGAGACAAATTGCAATTGGTTTTCATTTTTTATTGTTTGTGGTTTTATTGTTATTTAGCTTTTTATTCAGCAGCTCTCTAGTTTACAGTGTCAGCAATTTGGTTTCTAGGGTACAAATTACCCTAGCAACCCTGCATTGATTTCAATAAGAGACTGGAATATGAATAGGAGATGGACTGAACAGAATGTTAAGTAATAAAAAGTAGCAATAACAATACATGTGTAGCCTTACAGAGCATTTGATTTGAGATGGTATCAGTGACCCTCATTTGAAAGCTGCAAAGAAACAGAAGAAAATTTCAAATCATTAAAAAACTATGGAAAATAAATAATGAAGACCAATTGAAAAGTTAACATGAAGGTGAACCACCCCTTTAAATACTTAAAATAGGACAATATACTAATTTATCATTATGGCTTGTGCTGGACATTAAGAACGAGAACCTTTTTTTCACTGATACAGATTTGTTGCTAAATTCACATTTTCACAAGTGTCAGAAATTTTCATGGCTCAGCATTAGAATTTTGGCATGCATTTTGTAAAATTGCAAGAAAAAAACACCAATTGACTTCAATACATTTGGTTCAAGAGAAAATTGGCATTGACTCCAATGCATTTGGCATTTTGCAAATTTTACTGCAAAGCAAAACAGAACATTTTTGCATTATCCTTATTATTTTCATTTTAAAATGCCATTTTTTATACACATTGTATTATAAAGCACTAAGTACTAATGAATTCTTGTTTCAATTTTACTATTACTACTTCCCCTATCACTCTGTACTCAAAAGATTACATTTAAACCAAGAAAATAAACTCTAGAAAGGGTCCCTCTCTTGAACTTAATAAAAAACTTGAATTTTGCACTCCCATTGGAAAAAAAATGTTTTACTTTAGAGATTTGTTTAGGTGTGTTTTATCTAAAAAATTCATTTTCTGGAAACTGAAATGCATGAGGTTGAGCAAAAAAGCCACTTGAATCCCAGTAAAAGCTTTAATTTGAATGTTAATGTTTGAATGACAATAAATTGGCCCTTAGGTGCCAGTCAGTAAAGGAAAATTATTGATCAGCATAATGTTCTGATCAGAAACATCATCAAAATTTGCACCGGAATCAAAGCAGTATGGGAGACTCACCATCACCCTCGAGACCATCACTTCATCTAAAATGTTAGTGATAAAAGTAAATACATTGTAAAAGATAAAAAAATAACAAATTAACCCTTTCAAAGTGTTTATACCAGCTTGGATTTGTAACAAACTGTTTCATTATGCTTCTTTGCTCCTTTCTGCATTTCTTTGTACGCTCACCAAGCAGGTTGGGGAAAGTCATCAAGAATGACAGGTCAGTTTGATTGGTTTTAATTAGAAGCTTAATTTTATAAAGAGTAGAACACTAATGACTACCTACTTGAACAGCATGCAGAATTAATCTTTTCTCTACCAACTGTTCACAATTAAACTAAGAAAAAAAGTTTCCTGCTGCTCTGCATAAAGTGCAATAGAATAATGCTGAGAAGTTATGCAGCATTTTATTAATTTAACATGTTAACCTATTATAACATCAAAAGAATAAAATAAAAAAAATACAAAATTATTTTACTTTTAGTATAGCAATAATGTGCCTGGTCATTATATCTAGAACCTAAACAGTACTTTGCCCTATATTCCTGTGTGAATGCACTATACTGTGAGGTAGATATTGTACACCTCCTAAGGATACTGATGTCTTCAATTATAGCCAAGCACTAGTTCGATAGGTTTAATTCACAAGCGTTTAACAGACTACTAATTTTTTTCTGTTTTTCTGCTGAATATTTCTTAGCACTTTATAGGTTATTAAAGTACAGCAATGATGGGTGAATTTGTTCCATTCTGCTTTGCTAAAAATCAGGGCCAGGCCAAGGGGTAGGCAAAGTAGGCACTTGCTTAGGGTGTAGAAAGAAGAAAAGGGCAGAGAGAGAGTCGGGCAGAGAGGGGACTGGACGCGAGCACCAATTCATGCATTTGAACTCGCGATAAGCCGGCACCACTTGCCTAGGGGGCCCATGCAGTGCGGCTCGGCCTTGCCAAAAATGAGCAAAACACAACATTTTACAAATTTTCAATGGGAGGATTTTTAATGAATCATTTTTCAAACTGTTCAACTCTTTTTTTCTTCATACAGTACATTGGCATCTGTATGCATTTTTTTTCCCTGCTAAACCGGGTGAAATTTTTCACCATCTCTGAAGGGGAGTTTTATCAACATTCAAATTCAAGTTTCTTGTGGACAAAATTGTGAATACAAATTTCCAAACCACAAATTTTCAACATTTATTAAGGGAAATAACTTGATTAAAAATACAGCATCTAAAAGCTGTTGAGTTCATGAATTGTAAAATTCAAGCAGTTTTTAAAATAGGGTTTTCTAAATTCTAAATTGGTCACTGGACCTTTCCCATTGACTTATACATGAATATGGCAGGTTTTAGGTGGTGGATAGTCGAATTCGGATTCTTAAAATACCAGAATATGATAAACTCGAAAATTGAATTCAAATGTTTTTAAAAAACCCAAATCACATTTGGATAATCTCCTAGTTAAATTTGACTGTTTTGAGCATGAAAAATTTTAATTTAAATTTTCAGTTCAACCCTTAATAAATCTGCCACAAAGTGTGGGCAAAAAAGTCACTCAGTTTACATGCCGATAAAGGCAGCATTGCTCCCCACCCAAAATTGTTCACTGGAACAATTGGGGGAAGATTTACTAAGGGTCGAAAAAACTTTGAAATTCAACCATCACATTTTTTTAAAGTGTTTTTTCGATTGAAAAAGAACCATTTTCCATCAAATAGGTCTGTTTTTGATCTAATAAAAATAGTTTGAATCATTTGAATGCATCTTTCGATTTGAACGATTCGAACGGTTTTGCCCAAAAAAATTTGATTTCGAAAAATTTCCAAAAACACTAGAAGTTTCCTGGAGGTCACCCATGAGTTAAAATAGCAATTTGGCAGGTTTAAGGCAGTGAAGGGTCGAATTCGAATTTTCTAAAGAGACATTTAATTAGGAAGAGGCAATGGTTGCACCTTTTATGTTCATGTGTCCCATAAAATGCAGTTATTTAATGATACTTTTTGATTTTTGGTACAGATTTTATTTTGTACAGTGTTTTCTAATGAAGCACAACAATTTTCCCAATTTACTAAAGCAAACCATGGTCATCAAATTAATTAGGCACTCAAAGAAAATAACAAAAATGTTATTAACAAGGGACGTTGTATAGAACTGAGTTTTAATAACTGTGTAGCTGCTTATTATGCTAGGCATTAACTTATAAAAACTGACAGCAGCAGCATGTTCTAATGCAGTGTTAAAGAAGAATTGCCAATGATATAAACATGAGCCCCAATTGTAGTAAACAAGTTAGTATTAAGAAAAAAAAGAATAGGTCATTTTGTCTAAGAAAGATTTGTAGTGATATCTTTTTTTTTTAAAGCAGTGATTAAAATTTACATGAAAATGCACAAAATTTCACACATTTTCACTAGATATAATTCATGAAAAAGAAATTTTGCCCCTTGTCCATTTGCCCCTTTAAAGTTTAACTAGCTTTTGCCTTCCTCTAGATCAGTGATCCCCAACCAGTGGCTCGTGTGCAACATGTTGCTCACCGACCCCTTTGATGTTGCTCCCAGTAGCCACAAAGCAGGTAATTATTTTTAAATTCTTGGCTTGGAGGCAAGTTTTGGTTGCATAAAAATCAGGTTTAATGCCAAACAGAGTCTCCTGAAGGCAGTCTACATTGGGACTACCAAGTTGTCAATCACAGCCCATATTTGGCAACCCTTTATACCTTTTCAAGCTTCTTTTGCTCTCCAACACTACATATAAATTTGACTCACAACAAAAACGTTTGGGGAGCCCAGCTCTAGATCATCAGGAAATAATTTAGCTCCTCTTGATTTGAATGTGCATAAGAAAATTTTACAAATTTGCCTGATGTGTGAGCCTGTTTGCAATAGCAAACAGGCTCACACATCAGGCAGCAGAGAGAAAATCTCACCTTTCACATGTGCCACTAGTGATTATAAGTGAGTGCATTATGGCACAATATTACCACATTTGGTCCCTGGAGTTCTTAGAGTTTTTTTTGTTTGTTTTTTAAAGTATTATCATAAAATCAGTATTCAGCTGTAAATCTTATTCAGTAATACAGGGTTTCCTGAAAAATACACACTGAAATGCCTAACTGATTGATATGTAAGAAAATTGGCCGGTCATTTCCTATGTTTTTGTTCACAGTCTCAATATTATTATTACAATGATAGACACAAGTCTTTTCAGCCAAGGCAGCATTATTATGATTCCAGCAATGAATACACTTTACCCTGCAGACACATCTACTATTTTTTTTTTCAGGACTGAAAATTTTATATTGATCTTATCTTCCCATTACTTGTTCACAGGAAAAAAAGACCTGGGAAGTTGATATGGAGGTGTCAAGGAGTATGTTTCCTGCAACAGCATCCTCATTACATACATTAATAATGCATCTGGTCTCCTTTGAATCAATTAAATCAATTGTGTTTGTGGTTATTTTTTTGTTTATTTAATTATTCTAGTGACATTGCATTGTACATGGGACCATAGCTGTTAGAATTAAGTAGATTATTTTACCAAAAGAGCAAGTAATCAGATTTAAACATGTGAAAAGGGTTTATCATTCCACCCTTCTTTCTAAGTATTAAATTATTATTGATCCAATACCATAAACAATAAGTCTGTTTTTTTACCAAAGGAAAAATAAACATCTGCACATAAATCCAAAAACCTCTAAAATTCTGAATGGTTAAAAAGGTGCAATAGGATCAGTGCAGATCCCATTGGCTTCTATAGGAACTAGACTGCTTTTACTTGGAAAAGTCTTGTATTTGAGTTTTTTTGTGGACTTTTCACTAAATAAATGTAATTTTTTTTTGTATTTTAGAGTAAGGAAAAATAAGATTAGTCAAAAGAAAAGGAAATGTTAGTAAATAGGATCCTTAGTATTAAGGGCAGATTTACAAAATTCACATGAAGGATTCGAAGTTCGATTGAATTTTCAAAAACATTCGAATTCGAATTTTTGAATGTTTTTGAAGACCACAATTTTGTAAATTCGATCGAATCGAATGATTTGAATGGTTCGAATAAAATTTCATTAGAATTTTCGATCATTCGAATTTTTATTCAACCACCTAATTCGCCAGATCAAAGCTACCGAATTGGTTTTCCTTATTTTTGATCGAATAAAAAAAAAATTTGATCGATCGAAAAAAATGTTCGAACGATTTATTGATCTAATTTTTCCTATTCAATCGTTCGACCAATCGAATTGTGGTAAAAGCCTTCGAATTCGATATTTGAATTAGAAGGAGTTTACTTCCCTATTCACACGGTCAAATTTTGAATTTTTTTCAATTCGAAATCCGACCAATGATAAATCTGCCCCTTAGTGTATCATTTACAAACAGATCCAGGTCAGTTCATTGCAGGCCTATACATATATTTCTATATATTTCCATTAGACACAAACAATTGAACAATCATAGGAACCAGCTATAGTAGCTTATATTCATATATTTCTTTCTAATCCATATTTACACAAGCAGTTAAACAATATTGTGGCTGAACCACATTTATCATTCTACTACAGGTATGGGACCTGTTATTCAGAATGCTCAAAACCTGGGGTTTTCCAGAAAAGGGATTCTTATGTTTTATGGATTACCATACCTGAAGTCTATTTATATATTAACGAACACAATAGGATTGTTTTGCCCCAATAGGGATTCATTATATCTTAGTTTGGATAAAGTACAATGTACTTTAGAATGTACTAAGAAGACAGTGGGAGCTTAGGGAGATTCATGCATGGCTGAAAAATTGGTGTAGGGAGGAGGGTTTTGGGTTTTTGAAGAACTGGGATGGACTGCAAGGGATGGGCTGCACCTTAATGATGATGGTACAACTGTTTTGGGGTTGAAGATGGCTAGACGGATGGAGGGGATTTTAAACTAGGTGGAGGGGAGGGATCAGTAAAAGATTCAGGGGAAGACAGGTTAGATGAGATAGTGGGCAAAGGAAGGGAAAATGGGGGAGGAGATTTGGTTGGGGATACTGTTAAGGATAGTGAGTACCATGTCATATGATCAATATGGTACCAGTATTAAATGTATGTTTGCAAATGCAAGGAGTCTGACTGGTAAAATGGGAGAGCTGGAGGGAAAATACGATGCAATTGGTGTGGCCGAAACATGGCTGCATGACTGGGCAGTTAATATCAGCAGCTATTATTTGTTTCGGAGGGACAGAGGCAATAGAAAATGAGGAGGGGTATGTCTGTTTGTTAGGCAGGATTTAAAAGCTTATATAAAGGAGGAGGTTATGTTAGAAAATGAAGGGGCAGAAGTCTTATGGGTGGAATTCTTCACCAATTGTAAAGAGTCCAATAAATTAATTGTAGGAGTATGCTATAGACCCCCTAATGTAAGTGAGGAGGAGGAGGCTTAGCTCCTGAAGCAAATAGAAAAAGCTGCTAGTTTGGGTAAAGTAATAATAAAGGGGGATTTTGATTACCCAGATATTGACTGGAGCAACAGTACTGAAAGATCAGTTAATGGGAACAAGTTTATAAACATGTTACATGACAATTTTATGGCACAAACTGTAGCTTCTGGATCTAAAATCTAAAATGATCTCAAATGACCCAGAACTTACAGCAAATGTGCAAGTCAATGAACCCCTGGGTAATAGTGACCATAATGTTATATGATTTAATGTCTTGTGTAAAAAACATATATATACTGGGGCAACAAAAACCATGAATTTTGGAAAAGCTAATTTTAGTGCCTTGAGGGCTGCCCTTCAGAGTACTGATTGGGGCATTAAGTTTTCAGCTAAAAACACATATTATAAATGGTTGTCATTTAAAAGGATATTAAATCATTACTGTTCTCAATTTATTCCCTTCAGGAGTAAATATAGAAGCTCTAAGAATCATCCTGTGTGGCTTAATACAGATGTAAAGAAGTTAATAGGAAAGAATTGAAAGGCATTTAAAAACTACAAATCTGTTGGGACAGAAGCTGCATTTAATGAATATTAACACTGTAATAAATGCTGTAAATCAGCAATCCGGAAGACAAAGATAGGAAATTAAGAGTTAATTGCAGAGCAGGTGAAAAGTAACCTTAAAATATTTTTTTATATATATTAATAGTAAAAAGATGCTGGTTGCGACTGTTGCTCCATTAAATAATGGTAACAGTATGGTTCTAACAGATACAGAAAAGGAAAATGTGCTAAATCAGTTCTTTTCTTCAGTGTATACAATAGTGGAGTCTGGGTTCCCAGGCTCACTTCATAGCTGTGCTAGTGGCTCAGCTCAATCTAGTCAGTGGCCGACCCAGGATATGATTCATAAAGCTTTAATGAAAATGAATGTAAACAAGGCTCCATGGCCTGATGGCATACACCCATGGGGTCTAAGAGAGCTTAGTTCAGTTTCAGACCTGCCCATATTTCTGATTTTCTCAGATTTGCTGTCATCTGGTATAGTGTCTATGAATTGGAGGAAAGCTGATGTCATTCCAATATTTAAAAAGGGATTACATTTTTGACATTTGCGGTGGGCAAATTATTTGAAGGCTTGTTAAGGGATCACATTCAAAATTGTGTCCCAGTGAATGGCATTGTGAGCAGCAATCAGCGTGGCTTTATGAAGGATAGGTCATATCAGAAAAATGTGATTGCTTTATATAATTAGGTACATAAGATGCTGGACAGTGGAGGGGGCAGTAGATGTGATCTATTTGGATTTTGCCAAAGCTTTGATACCGTTCCCCACAAACGACTGCTTTCTAAACTAATTTCTGTTGGGTTTAATGAAGTCTTTTGCACATGGATAGGAAACTTGCTACATGATCAGGTACAGAGGGTGGTTGTTAATGGTACATTTTCTACTTGGAGTAAGGTTCTTAGTGGGGTCCCTCAGGGCTTGGTATTGGGTTCACTTTTATTTAACTTGTTAATTAATGACTTAGGGGAGTGTTTGCAGATGACACAAAACTATCCAGCCCAATTAATTCCATCCAGGATGCGGCATCCTTGCAACAGGATCTTGACAAACTAGCAATCTGGGCAGCTAAGTGGCAAATGAGATTCAATGTTGATATACTGTATGTAAAGTCATGCACCTGGGATGTAAAAATTATCCAAGCCACTTATACCCTTAATGGGACTACACTAGGCAAATCCATTACGGAAAAGGACCTTGGAGTCCTTGTAGATGATAAACTTGGCAAATAAGGTCTTGAGCTGCATTAAAAGGGGCATAGAGTCACGGGAGGAGTGGGTTATTCTTCCACTTTATAGAGCAGAATATGCAGTACCTTTTTGGTCTCCATCACTCAAACAGGACATTATTGTATTAGAGAGGGTACAGAGAAGGGCAACTAAGCTGGTAAAAGGTATGGAAAATCTAAGCTATGAGGGAAAACTGGCCAAAGTTAACGCTGGAGAAGAGGCACTTGAGGGGTGATATGAAGATAGCTCATAGTACAAGTTGATCCAGGGTCTAGTCCGAGTCAGGAAGAAATTTTCCCCCTCTGAGGCAAATTGGAGAGGCTTCAGATGGGGTTTTTTGACTTCCTCTGGATCAACTAGCAGTTAGGCAGGTTAAAAAAGGGTTAAAAGGTTGAACTTGATTTACATGTGCTTTATTTAGCCTAACTTACTATGTTACTATGTAATAGGGATTCATCATATCTTAGTTTGGATAAAGTACTATGTACAGTTTTATTATTACAGAGAAAAAGGCAATCATTTCTAAAAATGTAAATTTTATATGTTTTAATATATTGAGTCTATGGGAGATCGCCATCCCATAATTTTAAAGCTTTCTGGATACTGGGTTTCCAGATTACAGATCCCCAAACTGTAGTAATAGTGTGTTTTTAAGGTATACAGTGTCTTTTTTTATGACTGGAGCTAAATCTTTAAATTATTGATCTGTGGTCATTAATGATGAGCGAATAAATTCGTCAGGAATGAATTTGTGGCGCTGCCTGCGAATAATTTCACAGAAATTTGCCGCAACAAAAAAAAATTGTTGCATGCATAAAAATTGTAGCGCTTCAAAATTATTCAGATGCCCATTGAATTTAATGCATTTGACAAAATAGTCAAAAATTGTTGATCATCAAAATTGTTTTGTCGTCCATTGACCACTGTTTTCGTGAAATTTGTGCCATTTTGTGACAGATTCACTCATCATTAGTTCTCATTAATTAGTTTAGTTGACTGAGGATACGTGTGTGAGAGTTACTTTGCAGCATAATCATGTCTGAGTATGTAATCCAGTTGTGCAACAAAGCATCGATAAAATACCATTTTTGGAACCTCACAATTTATGTAACATGTTTTTCATCTCTATCTTATAAATGAGTGTATCGGTGAAAAACATTTATATGATCAATGAATTGTCTCCCACCTTGGTTTCTCCTATACAAGGTAACATGTTTGACGGCAGCCCGGAATGCAGTGTCATTTATGTACTGCTATTTTTCTTTTGTCCAATCTATAATCTGGGGAAGCACTCAGAGATAAATCATTTAAGTGTCCAATTCACTGTCTGCAGTACTTTACACACTTCCTGCAGACTCAACAGCTGCTGCATTAAGATTTGAAAGTAGCAGATCAGATTTCCTGCTTTCAGATTAATTATTTGCACTCAAATATTTTTTTCATAGATAAATCAGGTTGGGATGTTACTGACTCTCTTAAATCAGATTAGTTGTATCACTTACCCACCCACACACACAAAGACACACTGCATGCATGTATTCATCTAACTTTCTATCCATCACCCAATGAATAAGATCTGTACCGAGCATTAATTTGGAGCAATGTAACATAGAGGAATATCTGAACTGTTCCATCTCGACTTATGTTTCTTCAATTAAGTCCCATTATTGATTTTGTTCAATGTAGAG
The DNA here is from genome assembly GCA_024363595.1 of Xenopus borealis. NCBI lineage: Eukaryota > Metazoa > Chordata > Amphibia > Anura > Pipidae > Xenopus > Xenopus borealis. The sequence goes on from CM044433.1 coordinate 15,985,668, forward strand.
TCATAAATACCAGAAGAGATAATGAGCTCATGTGAATAAGTGACCTTTCTCAACCTGATTAAAATAGTTCATCTATCTATCTATCTATCTATCTATCATCATATCTCTATATATGATCATCTCTCTCTCTCTTTCTCTCTCTGGTCATTTAAATAATAATGTTTTTTTTCACTTGGAGTTTTAATGACTTTCTTAAGATAATTTCTATAGGATCCATATGAGTGTGACACACATGTGAAATTGCTTCCAGAAAGCAGACAGACTCTTAAGCAACAATGATCTTATTATTCTTATTATTTTTGTTATTATTATTATTATTATTATGAATCAATATGTGATCTTATTATTCTTATGAATCAATCCATGCAGACTTATGAGGGAACTTTAAATAAATAAATAATAAGTGGGTGTTTCTCCTCATTTTAAATATTTAATGGTTTCATGAAAATATAAGCAGTTTTATGGTACTGTCCAGACTCAGAAGGGAGTCCAGTTAAATAATTAATAATAATAATATTTAACACAAATAAGCATATCCAACATAGTAGCAACATAATTGTTTCCTCATAAAAACCACAAATTATTGGACACAGACAGTGTTTTCAGTTGCAAAAGGGGAAAATAATGCAGTACTGTCTACAAAGTGATCTAGACAGATTCCTTAACTAAACTATGTGAACTTGGCCTGATCTTGTTTCTGCTACCTGTCACTCTGGTGCCAACTATGGAAATAAGCTTCACTCTGATGCCTACTGTGGGAAAAGGCTCACTATTATGCCTGCTATGAGAAGTTTCCTCACTCGGATGTCAACAGTGGGAAGAACTGTGGAGAAAAGTGGTGTCAACAATGGGAAGAACTGTGGCAAAAAGTGGGGACATGAGCAAGCACACCGGGTGTAGCACAGGCCTTGGTGAAGGAAACAGTGAGGTTTGCAACAGAAAAAAGTAATCAGACTCTTTTATTGCTATGTTATGATACAAAATTTTTTTACAATGTAGTTCTCCATTAGTGAGGGTGGTAATACATTACATCAGAACAATTTGCTATTACACTTTTGTGGCTAAACAAAATTTCTTCTGGCCAATTAGCTATTCAGAAATTTGATAGTTCTGACTCCTAAGAAGGAACTAGTGCCTTACCATTTTTTATTGCGACCAATTAGCTTTCTCTAACATTTGCAGTGTATGCAATAAAATTTCACAATTACAAACCATTTTGCAACAATATAATGGGAGATATCCCTTTTACAATTTGAAGATATTGTGATATTGAGCTTGGTTTGATAAACGCATGATAAAAAAGTATTTGAGTTTCAGTAAATTACCCTCTTATTATTAAATAATTAAAAAAGCAACAACCATATAGAATTTACTAACCAAAGTCCTTGGACAACTAATAATTTGAACTGAAATAAGTTACAATAACATTTGGGGGGGTTCTTTTCAAAAACTCAAATTTACCTCATATTTATCTCATATTTTTATCAAACCAAGCTTGACCAACACTCCTATCAGAGATTTTATCTTATTTATCACTAAAATATCTCGAAAAAGTCGATTGATTTGATTCTGTATTATCACCCAAAACCCCAATGGTTTTTGGATTATTGGACGAAACCCAGCACAGCTCACAACATCTTCAAACTGTAAAAGGGACATCTCCCATTGACCTCAACAGGAAGATGAATTTTCAAATTCTCAATGTGTTTGTCCCATGTACAATTTGAGTTCCTGCCTAAAAAACCCTGAGCATAAAAAATTTGAAGTTTAGTAAATAACTCCCTTATTGTTAAATTATTAAACAGCAGCTATCACATAGAATTTCCAAGGTTCTTGGCCCAAAAACATGACGAGAGCAGGAAATTTTGTCTTCTCTTTTATTACAAAATGTGTAAAAGCACAGTCCGTCAACAGAAAAAGAAAATAAAACAGAAAAAGTACAAGGAGAAATAGTAACTGAGAAATAGTAAGTGATTTTGATATGGCTCTGCAAATTTGACACCATAATGACCCTATTCAACCCAGTTTAGGCCGCCAAATCTATCCTTAACTCATTGCCAATGGATTTTAGATATAATAATGAGGTTTTGTTTTTTTCATTGTATACATTCACCAAGCTCCCATTTTAGTTACTTGTCAAGATAATAGTTAGGATCCATTGAACCACTTATTAACTAATAGAAACATACTTTTTACCTTTATGACTAACTTTAATATTATCAAATGATCTAGTAGACCCTATCTAAAAAGTAATAATTTTTTTTTGAATTTTGAGATATACTGTACCTTAGTCCATTTTGTGTGTATAACAACTCAACAGTTTGTGCCTCAATAAGCCAGCTGGCTAGATGTAAAACATTTATGGGTTTACTCACTTTTCACTATACCTAGAAACTTTTTGCACCATCCATTCCTACACCCCGCCCCCGTACTTAATGAAGAACAACTTGATATTCTCAAAACCCAATTAGCATATGGCTCTGTTCTCAGTTCTATTTCCATAACGCAGATGCCTTTGTAGGATGATGTATGAACTGTAAGATGTGGGATGTGTGAATATGAGTTCTTAATTTATAAAACATATTTTGGGTTTATACTTTATTCTATTAGTTACGTGAGTGATGACCCTTCTGTATTGCAAAATCTTTGCGAGTTCTCTAGCGCAGTGCAATGTGTCTGTGACCTGCAAATGTAAAGTATTGTGCCACTAGGCATACATGGCATAGGGAGCAACAACATGTTATTGTTTTGTTAATTGTGTTTAAATGCTGACAACAAGGCTTGATTCAATTATAATAATGCAATAGTTCCCAACTGGTTAAGCTCTATTAAATCAGGAGAGTGGGATTATTTACTGAAACCTAATTATTATATGCACATTGTAGTTGCTGCTCTTCCAATGTTTTTGCTAAAAAATTTCACATGCAGTTAACTTGTCTCAATCCATAAAACATACGACAATATATATATATATTTTTTTTTTAAAGATTAACAGTGTGACTAGGTATGATATCCTTGATTAAACTACACAAGCCAATAATCCCATTATAACACACAGGAAGTAAGATCTGGCAGAGAGTGTGGCCAGCTGGCCATACCTGTTGCAGAGGAACAAACTTTGCTTTAATTAAAAAAAAGAGTGCCATATTACGATGGAAGCACCAATATATTTGCTTAATTCATGCTTTTGGTATTCTCCAGTCTGGTTTGTATGGTGTGAAATATGGTAACCTTTTATAGGTTTCCTCCTTGTGAGTTCCTGGTGCCTCTGTGCTGTTTAAAGCTTCTGTTATCTGATATGTGATTACCTGTTGTGACCCCTGCCTGTTTGTGACCATCCTGACTTCCAAAATCCTGACCCTGCCTGGTAACAGACTCTTCTGTATCCGTATCCCTTCTGATTGATCTCCTAGTTTGACCCTTGCCTGTTTGACTTCACTTGTACTCTGCCTGCACTGACCCTGCCTGATTTGACTATGCTATCTGTCTTTGCTTTGTACTGTGACCTTTTGCCCAAAAGTCTTTGCCTTACGTTAGTGCTCCTTTGCTCGTCCAGAACCCTGACCTGGCGAAGTAACATCTAGCGTAAGAGGTAACGTTCACAAAAATGTTCATTTTAGTGAATTAGCGTAGTTACATCCCTTCATCAGTGCGCAAAATTTGTGTGTTTTTTAGATAGCTCTCCTGATTGGAAAGAATAGTTAATATTTGAGACCACAGTCCCCAGCGTTCTGCCTTCTCCCCGTGTGGGGTCCCGAAAGGGGCTTCTCCACCTCTACTCTATTTTCCAATTTCCTAAGCCTCTTTTTTTCATGAATTGTATACCTAAGATACTTATCACTTTTTAACTAACTTATTACTATTTATTCACTTCAAATAATCCAACTTTGGCATATATCAATTGAACATTTAACCTTAATGAACTTCACTTATGGTTGATTTTAAATGAATTTTATGGAATTCTAATTAAACTAGGAGGTTAATCATGGATTATTATAATTGATAAAATAATTGTTTCACTACTGAATGAATTATAACTAATGGATTAATTGAATTAAGCACTAGCACTTTTCCAATTTATTATCAGCACCAGCACTTGAGTAATTAATTGTCTATAATCTGTTTATCAGGGCACCGGAACTGCAGGTTCCCTTCCCCTTTTTTTCTTTCTTTTTAAATAATTGAGATTTAGTCCTTTTAAATAATAAAGTAACTTTTATATATAATCGATATAATTTTAGCCTTAGATCCAAGTGGGGGTCATTACCTTCTGTTCTTTTTTACCTTGACAGTGCGCAACTTCGTCTGGCATAAGTTGCGTAAGTCGATGTCCTTCGCTAGCAAATTTTTACCAGGGACACTCTTAGTGAATCGGCGAAGTTGCAAATTGACGTCACACTGGCGAATTAGTGTGGCTAGTGTTAGATGCTTTGTGCTTTAGTGAATTTGCACCTAGGAGTGCAAAGAGTTGGAAGAGTACAAGAAGTAGGGAGAGAAGCATAATACCTAGTGCTTTGCATCTTACCCCCAAAATAAACATGCTATTCTCTATGGTGTTTCAAATAACATATTTCTTCTGGTCTCTAAAATGAGTTTTCTTTATGTGGTACCATGCAGCTTCCCAGTTAACCTCTTTTCGTGACAACAGCATGAAATCTTGGCTGATCCTAATCTAAACAGACAGTCGCAGCTCATAAAAGAATTATCACTGCTAATCAAATCAGAGAGGAAACTTACCACGCTGCATCGTTGGAGACATTTCACTTCCTGAATATTTCATGGGATGAGGTCTGTGGACAGAAGCAGAACATTATCTACAGCTGCATGTTGCGTGCAAATATTTACTTAAACACTCATGTGCGGTCAGGCTGACGTGTAGCAACACTATTAAGGTTGGAGTGATCCCTATAAATAATGGTAATTACATCTGGCAGTACTTTTAGTGGGTTAGAAAGCTTAAAGTCAACTCCACGGAATTGTCTATGCTCTCCTTCACTGCATGATTAAATGGGCAATGTGCCACAGGAAATTTGATGCATGCTAGATGACAAATGTCTGTTTTGGCTGCTGCGAATTGAACTGAATCGTTGTTCTGAAGAAACATCAAAACACAATCAAGGGCTGACATCAAACCCGTGAGCCAGGAGAATTCCTCGGGCAAGAAGGTTTGAACTTGAAAGTACAATAAACAAATGTGCGGAATCATCACATGCTGAAACACCAGTTCATTTTCGCTGGCTTAGAAATAACATTTGCTTCTTACTTTGGACAGTTAATTTTGCCTCCTATTCTTTCATTTTTAACTGCACCATATGAAAGAGAAATATACTCAAATGAGGGAAAAAAGGCATTTGCCTAAAGGGAATTGAGTGATGAGATCAATTTAAACCAAAGCGATGAATAGTTTTGGGACATTGTGTGTATAAAACGTTTAAATATGAAATTCACTTTTACACTGAAAACAGGACGTTTAATACTGTACAGTATGTTAGAAGGGTTTGTGGAAGACAATTTCAAAAATGAAAAAAGAAGGAAACTGTTGCATAAACTGCAGATTTCATTCTGTGTCAGAATAGTGTAAATTTAGATTAGAATGAAAAGTATGCAGCTTTTTTTTGCCTTTATTGCTCATGCATTTTTTTAAGACCAGGAGGAACACAAGGGGAATAATTAATGGGAATTGACTAGTGATGGGCGAATTTATTCGCCAGGGTCGAATTCGCGGCGAATTCCCGCGATTCACCGCTGGCGAATAAATTCGCGAATCGCCAGCGAAATTTCGCCAAGCAAAATTTCGCCGGAAAAACGAGTCGCGCGTCGTTTTTGACGCGACGCATAGAAAACGACGCGACGTGCGCTGGAAACGACGCGCGTCAAAAGCGCCCCGCGACTCGTTTCGCGAATTTTTCGGCGATTCGCGAATTTCTCTAGAAATTCGCTAATTTTTCGGCGAAGCGAATCGCGGGAGATTCGCCCATCACTAGAATTGACATGTTTATTGCATGCCATTATATATTGCATGTAATTATACTGCAAAAGGGACTTATACTGAAATGAGATATAACTATAGTAATACAACAATTCTCATGGATCTATTTATCTAGAAAAGTCTTAGAGATTGTGGATTTTTTGCTGAAAAAAGTTGTTGTGACAAAACAAATATTGATAGCCTTATAGCAGATAAAAAGACACAGCTTGTGTATCTAAAGTATTATCATGATAAAAACATGCTGGTCACACCTATTGTCTTAATTTGGCTATTGCTGACTGCAGTAACATACAGTACTAAGAAAAAAGCTGGATCACTGCAATTTCGTGTAAAATCTGACATCTACCACAATCGCCCCAGAGATGATTGTACAAAATACAAAAACAAATTAGTTTATGGTTCATGTTACAGTATGTATAAAAAATTACTGGAAATAAATATAAAAACAAATTGGTTGATGGTTGATGTGTATGAAATTACTGGACATCCTGGATATCATTGGGTAACTGAACATCAACACTGGACAATGAACATAAAATGCAAAAAATCACTTCGTTGATGGACCCTGTTGGAGTATGTATGGCATTACTGAACATTCTTGTAATGACTGAACAATTGAATATCAAGTGGACATCACCACTGGACAATGGATATCACTGGACAAGTCAACAGGAGATTCCATTGTTGTTTTTCTTAAATCATCCAACAGACTAAAATTAGAGCCAATAATCCAGTGACATTTTCCATTTATAAAAGATCACTGTGTTAATGGAAAAGTTTATTTGGTCAAAAAATTAAATGGATATGTGGGAATAATAAAACATTCTTTATCTTTAAATCAAAAGATCAAAAACCCAGATCAAAAATCACAATTCATCTATACATCAGAAATTGGTAGGAAATAGTATACAGATCAATAATATAAGTTTTGAATTTGAAAAAAAAAAAACTAAACACCTGAAATGGAAGCTTATTTATGGAAAAATTTGATTGCTTAAAAAAATGTGTAAAAACAACTCAAACGTAGTGAAATCACATTCTACCTTCATTTTCTAACTTAAACTAGACCTGTTATATGGCATGCTTGCAAACTCTAATTTTCGTGATAACAAATCTTTCCATAATTTGTATCACAATATATTTAGGGGCTTATTTGCTAAACTTCAAATAAACTTCAAATTTTTGTGAAAAAACCCTAAAACCTCAACTTTAGAGATTTATTATACCATGATGCAGCAAAAAGCCAGAATTCGAAAATCCGCCACCTCAAACGTGTCAAAGTCTTGCATGAGTCTATGGGGGAGAGCCACCTATCTCAATTTGAAGTTATCATGTTCTGGGGTTTTCAGGCAAATAATCGAAAAAAAATTGAGTGATTTGGGAAAAAACCCCAGAAAAATAGTACAATTCGGATTTGCTCTCTATTTTATCACAATCTGATTTTTTCACAATTTGATTAAATCAAGTTTTTTTATTAATAAATAAGCTAAAATCAGGCATGGGAGTTTGATCAAGCTTTTTTTTATTAATATTATGAAATAAATTCATTTGGATTCTCACCAATATGGTATCATGCAATTAGTTACCATTCAGATCAAGGTACTGTTTTTTTATTACAGAGAATGTACATTTTTTTTTCTATGGGAGATGGCCATGCAGTGATTTGGAGCTTTTGGATAACGGATCCCACAACGTTTTTTACAGCACTGGTTAAAACCTTATTTTGTCTTTCATTTTTCACTAGCTTATGACAGTCATCTGAAAGTAATCTTTATTTTCCTACTACAATATGTGTTTAATTGGAAATGATTTGCATAATAGGACACAGCAGTCAACTGTTAATTTGTTTTGGTCAATTATTATGTTGTGCAATATTTTTATTGACTTATTAAAGCAATGACAAACATAATGAGGTTTGACATATAACATTAGGTTTTAGCACTTAAAATATACTCTGGGCACAATATATGTATGTGTGCGTACACACACAAATATCTATGTATGAACTATATGAAAAAGATAAAACAAAGTGGCAGATTTATAACACATCAGTACACAATCATTTTCACTTTATTTATACATTCAAAAATTTTTTTTTTACTCTGTGCTTTAAATTGATATATTATATAATAGGCATAACTATAGCTTAACTGTAGTCAAACGTCTATTTTCTTTTTATTTGACACAAATTAGGGCTTAGCTTGTCTTAGCTTTTAAACTCATCCAAAAGTTTAAAATGCAAAGCAGCAATGAAAAAGACATTTAATAAATGATTCAGTTGTTTAAATCCGAGTTTATCATAATTTAGCTGAAGTTCCAACCTCATTTTCAAATACGTTCATGGTACAAACCACAAACAAAAATAACTACTATGAAAATATAAAACATTCTCAAAGGGATAGCTATCTCTGTAATATGATTACTCCATTATATACATCAAAGCTATTCCCATTTACAAGTCAATTTGAATTTTGTTCTTCCTTTATTGTTTGTGGATTTGTGAGCAAGGATTGATTTATATTTACTACTCCACCATGTTTGTTCAGTTGGCAGTCATAGTAAAATTTAGTCTATATTTAAGAACATCACTGAAATACAGCATTTCACAAAAAAAAAATTTTTATAATACAAAAATTCTATACAATATATTTCTAAACTTAGTCAATTACAGTAGCCCATTTCTACCAATTTTAAGAAAATACTAAAAGTGTTAAGTGTTACTTAATATTGATTTCTGAAAAGAAAGAGTTTTGATTTTTGTGTATATATTTTGACCTGTAACCCAATGCTCCATTAGGACACTTGGTTAAAAAGGCACAGACACTTCAACTACAAAGAAAAAGAATGAAGATGACACTGTCTCTGGCTAGGGCTACATTAATAGTCCTAAATTCATACAAAAGAAAAGTCAATTTTTTTCCTGCTGGGAAGTAAAGTTCTCAGGAGAATCATTCCAGAATGAAGAACATGATATGAAAATCAATAAAGATCATATTGTGTTACTGATGTGTCTGGGAAGTGCCATCTTATATATTTCTAGTATATCTCAAGAAAATTTAGCCTTCAAATTATTCAATTTATTTCCTCAATTTACAGTGTCTAAAGAAAGAACAATGATATTATTTTGACAAAGGGATTAAAACACCAGCTTGACAGCTTTATTTTATTCTTTATTTAAAATATAGTGTATGTTCCAATATATAAATGTGATGCCAGAACTGAAATATTTTCATCAGTCCTCAAAATTTTATTTTGTTATTAACAAATTTTGCATTTGTTATTAAAAATAAAAGAAGCCTTATTTAATATGTTTTTTTTTATTATATTAACACTGGGTAATGGACAGCTGAACACAAGCAGTGCAGGTAAATTTAGTTTCCCCTGCTGCTAAACAAGACATGTTTTTTTCACAGGAGATGCTTGATCTTAAGCATTGCTGTTCTTAAAAATAGGTTAGTATTACTGGTTATGTTTACAAGTGAAGCTCTTCCAGCAGACACTTTCTAGAAGATTTTTATGGTCCAATAAATGTGTCAAAAAAGTAAGAAAAGAAAGTGCATTTTGAAGTTCTTCCTGTTAAATGTTGTTGACTGCATAACCGAAATACAGCCACACAGCAAAAAGGGGTTTTATATCAGCACAAGATTATTTTATAAGATGCATCTGTGAATACTCTTTAACAAGGAGCTCATGAAAATTACACCAATATTAAGTTTTAAGAGTAAATAAGACAGCAGTAAAACTTCTTCTAAAACTACTTTATCACAACATAGTCCAAAGTAAAAACAACTTTAGAAGTAGAGGCACCATTTTGAAGCATTCACATAGACTACCAGGAATACAACGAGAAATAAAACATTAAGTAAAAATCGAAGCTGCATTTCTGAAGATAAAGAAACACTCTTCCAGAGGGTCACCATTCACTCTGTCAATGAGCCTTTGCAGTATTTTAACCTTTAACTCTAGAAGTAATAGAGCTGGTACTGAATTGATGTCATATAGGAGAATTATGTAAGGCATAACACATGTATGTCCAGGAGGTCAGGTGAGTGAACCAAATAATTTTGCTTGAAATGTTTTAATTTCATACTGCGGTCTTACCTACACAGCCCTACCATTCTATGGCATGAGTTAAAGCAAAGGGAACAACTCATGTTTATTTCTCTTTTCAGGATCTGCATCTTACATCATCATTGTAATCACATTTTAGTGTTTTTAACTTTGGAAAGAACTGAGTAGGCATCTATAATGTGATGCTTTTATGATTTTGTTAGATTTTATTCAGCCATTGCAATAAACCTATACCATGAATTTTGTAAGGCACCCCACAATATATTCAAAATCAGCATTAAAGGATAAAGGATGTTGAGGATGAAAATAAAATTGGGTAAACAGATAGGCTGTGCAAATTATAAATTGTTTTAATATACAGTAGCTAGTTAGTCAAAAATGTAATGTTCAAAGGCTGGAGTGACTGGGTGTCTAACATAATAACCAGAACAATATGCCCTGCTTTGCAGCTCTCTTGGTTTCAACTGATAGGTTCCCAGGCAGTAATGAATCAATGACTTGAGAGGGGCCACATGGGTCATAACTGAATCTGACTTTCATGCTAAGAATCAATTGCAAACTCACTGAACAGTTATGTCCCATGTGCCCCCCCTTGATTGCTGACTAAGTCAGATCTGAAAAAAAAAGAAAATTGTGTTCTGTTCTGTTACATATGTTAGACATGTACTACATTTTTGGCTAACTAACCATATTAGAGTTTTTTTGATTTACCAAGTTTTTATTTTTACATTGAACTGTTCCTTTAAAGTACTGATGTAGCATGCTCACTGTTAAATGTGCCAGCATATTTAATATTTGTTTCCTCTGTCAAGTTAAAGGACCAGTAACATTAAAAAATGAAATTGTTTTAAAGTAATAAAAATATAATGCAGTGTTGCCCTGCACTGGTAAAACTGCTGTGTTTGCTTCAGATGCACTACTATTGTTTAGATAAATAAGCTGCTGTGTAGCCATGGGGGCAACTAGTCAAAGGAGAAAAGGCTCAAGTTAACAGCAGATAGCAGATAAGCTCTGTAGAACATAATGTTATCTGTTATCCATTACTTATCCTGTGCCAAATAGCCATTTTTCAATTTCCACCATTGCTACTTAGCAGCTTGTTTATATGAATTATAGTAGTGTTTCTGAAGCAAACCGATCAGTTTTAACAGGGCAGGGCAACACTACATGATATTTTCTTTACTTTAAAACACTTTCATTTTTTGGTGTTACTGTTCCTTTAAAGATTATCACCCCTGTATTTACATTAGTTTCCTTGTCACACTAATTGTAAAATCTTGAATCTTTCTTGAATTTTTCTATTGCATGTACCCCTTATTTGCCACACTGTAAAATGCCCTGAAAACCTTTTGAAATTATATTTACCTATTATGGGCTTTCTAATGTCACAGCTTTACTAGAACATATATTTTTGCTTTAAAAACACCCTGAGATTTGCTTGTGGATAAGAAATACTGTATTATATAAGCCCCCCTTAAAACACAGAAGACTGGGTCAAGATATATTGACACAAGAGTTGAAAGATGGCTGGAGAAAAAAAAGCTGCAGAGAAATTCACTACATAAGGAACAGGACAAACACCGCAAATGTATGGGATCCTTAGACAGGAAAGCAGTTAGACAGAGAGCTCCAAATCATGGGAAGGTCATCTATCTTAGGGGGTTATTTCTCAAGCCCCAAATTTATCTCAGTTTTTAGGCTTATATATTATGACATTTTCCTGAAAATTGTATTTGCAGGAAAAAGTAAGATTTCCATAATTTTTTCAGATTTCTTTTCTGAAAACTACAAATTTTTCAGAGTTTACCCCCCAAAAACTCTGAGAATATTGTGGAATTGCACGAAACCCAGCGTACATCAATAACTCCCTAAGTGTTAATTTCAAGCAAAAAATTCTTAAATTTGTAAAAATTCTAAAGAATTATTTAAAAATGATTACTTTTTTCTTTGTTATAATAAAACAATACCTTGTATATGATGAAAACGATGTGACGCGCAGCGGAAACGACGCGACGCGTCAAAAGCGTCCTGCGACTCGTTTCGCTAATTTTTCGCCAATTCCCAATTTCCAGAGAAATTCGTGAATTTTTCGCCGAAGCAAATCTCGGGAGATTCGCCCATCACTACTTATCTGTAGTGATGGGCGAATCAGCAGTTTTTCAATTCACAGGATTTTTAGCAAATTTCTAGAGAAATTTGCGAAATGGTGAAAATTTTTCGAAAAGTCGATGCGTCTCATTTCAAATGCTGGTGCAACTGGTGCCCGCGTCCGAAATGAGATGCTGGTGAATTTTCGGCAGGTGAAATTTCATCGGCATTTTGCAAATTTATTCGCCTGTGGCGAATCACGGGAATTTGCCGCAGGGAAATAAATTCGCCCCTCACTAGTTATCTGGAAAAAACCCTGGTCCAAAGCATTCTGATTTATAGATCCTATACCTGTGTTTGTTTGTACTACACAAAATGATAAAGACTGAGCCCTTTTTCAAGGGCCAAGAACTTGTTTGTGATATACCAATATAAAGAATTCATCAAATTCACTCGATACAGGGAATTCAGCATCTCTCTGTGAGTTATATTCTTATATTATTCCTTATGGAGTTTGAAAGCTATTGTTTAAGAAAAAATGACAAAGAAAGAAGTGTTTAGAGTTTTGCAAGAGAATTTAACAGAATGGTCTGTTGAATTCTTTTATAAATCGATTCCCTGAAGAATATCTTTACGCACTTTTCAAATGTTAAGGATTCTGCAAGAGTTCTTTATTCCTCGAGAGGTTCATCAAAACAACAAGGGTAATTGATAACGAAGCAGCTACATACAGACTAGAAGGTAGTGCAAATGATTTTCTCAGTAAAAACATTTGTGCCATTATCATATTCTCACATCTTCTGTCATTGTCTGCAGTTAAATGTAATATCACATAGAGATATTGCATCCTAATAAACATTAAATTACTGTGTTCAGTTATTTTCAATACCTTATTCTGCATCTGCAAAAAAAAAAAAAAAAGATTTTTATGAAAACAGAAGAAAATTAAACCTGAGGTGATGCCTCTACAGTTAGGTCTAGATACTTCTGTGTGGAGAATCTGTATTCCCATTAAGGGTTAATGTTACCATGTCACTTTAGCAATAGACATGTTCCACAACCAAGCACAATATATCAGTTGGACTATTACTCCTACATACTAAAGATATATCTGCAGTTAACATTTTTATAGGACATGGTCACTAAAATAAGTGTGTGAGTATTTTTTTAATTATGATCTTTTGTTATGAAAATATCCTTTTTGTTCATGAAGAGAATAATTTAGTCATGTGCTAAGAAGACAAATGGGTCACTGTAGGTAAATTTTTTTTTACAAATTTATAGTTTTGTATATTTACTGTAAAGCAAACAGTTTTTACTTAAAATAACTTGAATAAATTGGATCTGGGAAAAACCCAGAAACCAAGTATTTTTTGGATTATCAGGCGAAACCCACCAGAAACCACGGTATCCTCAATTGGGAAAGGGATATCTCCCATTGACTTATATAATGTAAGACCTCTACAGGTTTGAGATGGCGGATTTTCGGATTCTGGCTTTTTGCAGTATTGGGAATAATACATCTCGAAAAATTCTAGGTTTTCTTTCCATGAAAAATTGTTATTGTCCCAAAAAGCCTGACCAGAAAAATTTGAGGTTTAGTGAATAACCACCTATGTTTTTTTAAATATAGACTGCCTCTTCTCTTTCAGATGAAGTTCTCCTCTGTGGGGCAGGGTGATTGCTATGATAATGTTTTTAGTTATTTGTAACGTTTTTTGCTCTAAGGGTGTAATTGTTTTGGACTGCATAGTGGAAACCTTTTGTCTAAGGTTTTGTAGTATTATATAAAACTATTTTAGTAGTCTGTAACTGGTTGCACAATATTCTAATGCCTGAACTCATGTTCACAGTAAAAAAATCCATAAATTATAGAGCACCACTGAATTAGGTTGGAAAATTTACAAAAATGTGCTTATTGTAGCATGAAAAGCCAGCGTGATGTTTCAGTCCCCCCCCCCCAAGACCATTCTCAAAGCCTTGCATATAAAAATTCAAAAAGTTCATGGAACATATACCTGCATCCAGTCATGCTCTTTGCACTTCTGAATATACAGTATGCTCTGAGAACAGTTGTGTCCATCCTGCCTCTTATGATGAATAATGCGCAAGTGTAGCGATTGACAATAGGAAAACAACTTCAAACATCAAATTAGTGGTAGTTCCATGATTCCCACACTTGGTTGTGTCTCTAGAAGTGCCTCCTCCATATGAATCAAACCCTAATGATAAACACTTGAGACAATATAATCCCCACAAATTAATTTACACTGATTTTTTTTTTTTTATAACACACCTGCAATTGCATTCATTATGAAGTATCAGGCACAACTTCCTGAGTGTGTGGGGCCTCAATTACATTGGAATTCTCAGGAGAAGAACACTACATTAGGAATATTAATGGCACCTAAAAATTAAACTATGCACACTGCCCTTTGTACATAAATGCCCAGTGCAGCATAGCAAAGAACAACACACAACACATTCTCAAGTCTACCCCTGTATGTAGTGCAGGACTATGTACAAAACTAAAACAAAAAATACAAAGGTGTTACCATTTTTTTAAAGGAAAAATGTATTTGACACTGTATTAATTTTAATTTGATAGACACCCCAAGGTCAAGTAGTTTAATATCTATATTAAGCACTAGAAGCTCAAAGATGAGCATAATTGGATGCAAGAAATTAAGTGAATTAAGTAAAATTAAAGGGATACTGTCATGGGAAAAAATTATTTTTTCTAAATGCATCAGTTAATAGTGCTGCTCCAGTTCTGCACTGAAATCCATTTCTCAAAAGAGAAAACAGATTTTTTTATATTTCGTTTTGAAATCTGACATGGGGCTATACATATTGTCAATTTCCCAGCTGCCCCAAGTCATGTTACTTGTGCTCTGATAAACTTCAATCTCTCTTTACTGCTGTATTGCAAGTTGGAGTGATATCACCCCCTCCCCCCACCAGCAGCCTAGCAACAGAACAATAGGAAGGTAACCAGATAACAGCTCCCAAGATACCAGCTGCCTGGTAGATCTAAGAACAGCACTCAATAGTAAAAACCCATGCACCACTGTGTTATATTCAGTTGCATTTAGAAGGAAAAACAAAAGCCTGCCAGAAAGCAGATCCCTCCTAATGTGTTGGCACAAGTCATATGACATGGGGCAGATGGGAAATTGACAAAATGTCTATCTCCATGTCAGATTTCAAAATTGAATATAAAAAAAATCAATTTGCTCTTTTGAGAAATGGATTTCAGTGCAGAAGTCTGCTGGATTTAGACTATTAACTGGTGTGTTTTGAAAAAAAACATGTTTTCCCATGACAGTATCCCTTTAAGTAAATTTTTTTAGTGATTTTAAAACATTTTTAAAAGTGTTTGACTAGTATTTAATCTTGTTATATTTATTTTATTCCAATAAATCATAACACTGCAGTTAGAGAAAGCATGAGCCTATTGTATGTCAAAATACATATGCTGTATTGAATGTATTATATGTATGGGACACTGTACTTTTTAATGCCTGAAATAGTTAAGGCACAATAGCCAATCATTTATTTATTGCTGCAACTTGGCTTTGAACTGCTGCGTTTACATGTACTGGTGCGCTCCGGTTACCAATACTGAACATCAGAAAAATTGTATAATAGGTCAGGCTGTCATTGGAGTGTTGCCTGATGTCTTTCCTAGTATCTATTATCACAGCTGAAAAATCTCTTTGTGAGCAGTACTAGTTTGTAAAATTTAGAAATGGGTTGATTTTATTGGAGTTTTTTTAAAAAAATATATAATTTGAAATGCTAATTTAACCAATGCACACCAAAAAAAGAGCAACAGTTTTATGCTTACAAAACTTTATAACTTTATGCAGTAAATATCAGCATCAAATATGAAAGGAGCATTTACAATGACATACAGATGAAGCCACTTGTTTGTGCGTTTGACACAGAATAACTAAACTCAGATATCCCACTTATCCCATTTAACACAGAAAAGTGCATCACAGCATCCCACTTAAAGTGTTCACCATTGTGAACAATGGTGCTTTGGTATGTTAATGAAAAGTTTAAATGCATTAAATGAGTTAAGATGACTTTAGATTAGTGATGGGCGAATTTATTCGCCAGGCAAGATGGCAGCAAAATTTTGCCTGGAGAAAAAAAAAACAGACGTGCGTCGGAAAAAAAAAGCGACTCGTTTCGTGAATTTTTCACCAATTTCACTGGAAATTCGCAAATTTTTAGGCAAAGCGAAATGGGATAGATTCGCCCATCACTACTTTAGATAACACAGCTTCTTCAGTTAATCCCGAGTCATGACGCATACCACTGAGCTTTTCTCCAGCAAATTGTCTGCTTTGCCTTTTAGTAAATAGGCAATGTCCCTGTGCATTGTCTTTTTGGTGAATGTTCGCCCCTTTAGTAAATCTGCCACTATGTTCTTCAACCTACAGCAACTACCACATCCTCAGTTGACTACTTGAACTGGGTTTTTGTGAGGGGACAACAACATAGTACTTCTCACAGGAGTATGTGCCCTGCTCAAGCAGTGAATTCAATACAGGATCATGCAAACAGCTTCTAGAAAGACTTCAAAAGTCGGAAGTTGACATATTGGTACTAGGAATTGAAAAGGATTCTGAGTATTGAACAATATAATAATATCTACAAGGACATGGTCTCAGGGCAACTTTAAAAATGGTGCTTGCCTACTATTTAATCAAGCAACATAATATAACCGTCTGGTTCCTCAAAGCTATACAGGTTTTATGGTTTCAAGAACTCCAGTGGCTCATTTTAATGACCAAGTATTTTTTTTCCTTCTTTCAGCTTTAACATATGCATGAACTGAGTATTTTAGCAGAAAGAAAAAATTTTAGCACTTTGATTTTGAGCACAATTTTATTAAACACAGCAGCAGATATACTTTTACCATTCAATAAGCAAATGAAAATGATTGCGAGGGTTCAAGGGGTGGTTCACCTTCAAGTTAACTTTTAGTATATTGTAGAAGGGCCAATTATAAGAAACTTTTCAATTGGTCTTCATTATTTATTTTTCATAGTTTTTTAATGATTTGCAATTTTCTTCTGTTTCTTTGCAGCTTTCAAATGGGGGTCAGTGACACCATCTAAAAACAAATGTTCTGTAAGGCTACAAATGTATTGTTATTGTTACTTTTTATTACTTATCATTCTATTCAGTCCCTCTCCTATTCATATTCCAGTCTCTTATTCAAATCAGTGCAGGGTTGCTAGGGTAGTTTGTACCCTAGAAACCAAATTGCTGACACTGCAAACTAGAGAGCTGCTGAATAAAAACCTAAATAACTATAAAACCACAAATAATAAGAAATGAAAACCAATTGCAAATTGTCTCAGAATATCACTCCCTACATTATACTTAAAGTTAACTCAAAGGTGAACAACCCCTTTAAACAGCCCAAACAGCAGACTGATTCATTATAGGCATTATAGGCATTAGGTTTCAATATCCTTCTGCTAAAGGAATGGTAGTAAAACTGGTAGTAAAAAGTTTGACTATATGATGTTTTTAAAAAAAAAAAATTTTCGTCAGGAAAATCACATTTTGGCTTGCAAAGAAATATTTGCTGCTAAATATTATATTGTCTTCATATTTTATTTCTTTTATGTTCATTCCACAGATAATGGTGGTCAGAATACTAAAGATCAGCATGGACCTAATTCCAATGATAAACAGTTTTTGGCAAATAATTCTTGATTTACTTAAGTTTTAAAGGGAGTGTCATGAACACAAGTAAAATGCAATTAGTTGCTTGATATTTAATAAGATAGTATCCTTTTACTGCTGACCACTGGGAGCTGCCCTCTGCTTGATGTAAAAATAATATAACAAAAATCAGTGATGGGTTGCATTGACATGGTGTATGAAAAATGTTTGACTTTCTGCAGAATAAATGCTGATTATTAAAGTATACCCACTGGCTCCGCTTACAGATTTCAATTTCTGCTTCTGTGAAATGAGAAATTCTCTTACCAGGTGCTATTATGTCTGTAGGCCATCCGGTATTGCAGCTTTTCCCTCCAAAAGCTCAAGAGGTAGAAATAAACGAGATGTTATCCACATACTAAATATAAGAAAATTACTCACATGTTTTTTTCCCTTTGCTTTCCTATTTCTTTATGTCCTTTAACAGTTTATTAAACTAAGGTCCTACAACCAGCTGTACAGTGGTATCAATTTGTGCCTTGTAATTCTGGGTTCAATTAGGATCAGTCCATTATATACAATTCGTTAGTATTTTCTCCCAATGCTTCCATTGGTTTTTCCCAGACTCCAAAATCATAAAAGCAGGCTAGCTCGCCCTGATAAAACTGACTATACTAATAAGCTGATTTAATTATGATTTTCTTTAAAAAAATTCAATAGTGAATAAAAAATTGTGATTAAATTAGGTTTTTTCTATCATTATTTTTCACTTGTATATTTTTAAAATAACTAGATTATGTTAATTTGTTTAAAGACTCAATTCAATATGAATCACATTGTTTGATAATTTTTTAAAAATGTAAATGCTAGAATTAATATGGAAAAATGCAACTGAATCTTAACAGGCTGTTATTTTTTTTGTTCAGTTACTCAAATTCTAATTTTCAACCTCATTCTAATGTTTGCTAAGTTTTTTACTTCCAGTGTCCAAGATTTTTTCAATTTTCAGATGTTTTAAAATATCAAACTAGAGAACATTTTCCAGAATCACATTAAAATCATGATCTAAAATGTTATTAAATATGCATCTTTGTAACTATCCCCCATAGCAAGTCATCATTCGGCATCAGCGAACATAAAAAATCATAGAGTAAATTTTTCTTTATTTTATTGCTTAGTTTTACCTTGTTAGGTGTGTTATGTTTCCATTTCCTTTTATTTTCTATATGTTTCTTGATATAATAATGGGTAAGTCAATAGAGCCTCAACGGATAATAATAGCAAAATGACAGATTATCATGTTAATGCGTTAATTATGTACAACTATTGTTCTCTACTATCACATGTTTTTTATTTTACATTTGAAATGATAAAATTATATGAAATGAAAAAAGATTCATTTAGACAAACAGTTATATCTGACCTCTAAGCATATTCTGGTAAGTGAACAAAGATCTCCCTTAATCATGTCACGGTATAACCTGTTAAGTCATTTTTCATTCCCTTTCAGTTAGGTTTTTCTCCTCAGAAACAATGTACGATCCCCTCGTTTATTTTATTTCTAAAAGGTTTTATAGGATAGCTTTTGTGGTTGTCAAAGACAATCCTGTTCCATAAAGGCTAAGTAACATTTCCAGCAACTGATGTAAGCAATCTACAGATAATCTTTTTGTGAAGATACTGTAATCTTTGTCTTCATGGGATAATGACATTTCTTAGAATGGTCACAGATTTGAAGTGAGTTATATGCAATAATCCTCAAACAAGACTCAGCTTCTCTAAAGGCAATTGGGAAACTTAATATAATATTTGCAATGATAGCACAAAGGCAGAGAGAATTGGGGCATCAAAGACATATTATATAATGAATTTACATTAAAGTATGAATCAGAAAGTTAGCATCAAACTTGTAATGTAATATTAAGCCAAATAGATATGTATATTTGCTAATAGTTGACAAAGCAAATTAATAGCATTAGTAGTGCTCACAGAATTCTCAAATTCTGTCAAAGATAAAGCAGATATGGAAACATATGTTAACAATCATGACACTTTTGGTTTGTTGCACCTCAGTACTTTTATCTTTTATGTTATATAATAGTTCTGTCCCTTCTCTAATGATGATTATAAATAATAATGGTAATACAGTAACTCAAATGTACCACATGCCCTATGATGAATTTGAAAGAATGTGTTAATTAAAAACAAATAAAACTTTTTAGAGAAAATGCAGGGAGTGAAATGCAGAGACCCCCAGGCCCACATAAAAGGCTATTCAATTGTTTGGCCTTGGAACAGGGGAGATAATAAAATTTGAAATTTCAACCCTCATGTTCTTGAGTTAGAGCTGTAATGGGAGAATGCAATATGTTTTTTTAGAGCAGCAACTATCACAAAAGTTAGTGACCATATTTGTGTCATTGTTGACCAATTACAGACCTTTAAGCAAATCATTCTAATATTTTAAATAAGTTCCTTTTTTCTGTAACAATAAAGCAGTACTTGGTACTTGATGGTAACTAAGCTGCACGAATCCATATTGGTGGCAGACAATAATATTGGGTTTATTTAATATTAAAATGTTTTTTTTAGCAGACTTCAGCTAGATCCCTTTACAGAAAGATACCTTATCCAGAAACCCCCATTTCTATACCTGTATTCTGATCAGTATGTTTAGCCATTTAATAAATGGTGGTGGGTTTTCAGGGAGAAATAAAATGAGGCATAAGGAATATCATCTGTACTAATTAATTTTTTCCTATGTACCTAATAGGACGAACATCTAGTCTTAAGTTAAACTGGGTCTTTGCGAAAGTCCATGTGTAAAATCAAATGCCTATTATTGTACTCCATCTCAAGAGGTTAGGAGGGTTTTGGAAGGATTTTGACCGGACTTAGTACAGGTGTGGGACCTATTATCCGGAATGCTCAGGACCTGAGGTTTGCCAGATAATGGATCTTTTCATAATTTGGATCGTCATTCCTTAAGTCCACTAAATAATTATTTAAACATTAAATAAACCCAATAGGCTGGTTTTGCTTCCAATAAGGATTAATTATATCTAAGTTTGGATCAAATACAAGCTACTGTTTTATTATTACAGAGAAAAAGGAAATCATTTTAAAGAATTTGTATTATTTTCATAATGGAGTCTATGGGAGACGGCCATTCCGTAATTCGGAGCTGTCTGGATAACGGGTTTTCGGATTAGGGATCCCATCCCTGTAGAAGTAATTGCAATGATATTTATTTGCTACCTACTATCAGACAGTAATCATTATAGAACTAAGCACTATGTTAGTTAAACAGACCAGGACTTACATTTGGCATCATACCAGCATTAAATATGGAACAAATATGGATTAAAAAGCACAGCCAGCAAAATAATTCTTAAATAGTAACCTTAGTAAAACTGGTGCAAGAAATCCAATAGAAAACTCTATTGTCCTATTTATTCATAATGATTTTCATTTTCTGTCTCATTCCTTTTCACTTTTTCTGTGTCTACTGCATTCTTTATCTTGATAGTTTTAAACATGACCATCTTTACTCAACTAATTCATAGCAACCAATAAGATGTTCATCTTCATAATTCTCTATGCTCAAGACCAGAGAAGAAAGTGTTTACTTTATTTCTATGGATGGCCTATCCAGATTACTTAGTGCATAACTATAATGAATGGAAAAGTCGCAGAATATGTAGAAATAAACATACTGTTGTTTTAATTAGTTACATGGTCACACAGCACTAGCACTTGTTTATTAAAAACATCTGAATATTGTGAATGTCTCTTAATTAAAACCATATTTCCAGATGAAGAGCAGAAATAACAAAACCATCAGTTTAGTAGAAAGAAAAAAATTCTACAAATGAAAAGACATTTACTCTTGTTACCATAGTGTTGCTTGGCATGATTTTACACTCCAGCAGTGTTTTGTTTACGATCTAGCAATGAATAAAGACCCAATTTTAGCATTCCTTCAGTTTATGTTGACTTCTGTCTATGATTTGAAGCAGAAAGCTGCACTGCTGCCCACTGTTTTTTTTTTGTTCTGCTTCTAACCACTTTGTGATTCCTGTCTTTCCCCCATTGTTCTTCAGTGCATAATGCTGTTATCTCATTGATCTCAGCTTGAGCTAATCCTCCCTGAAAACTTGAATACAATGACTAACAATATCGTAATAGCAGTTGTTAGCTGGATTAATGTATAGTTTGTGGTTCTTTGTGGCCAACTCTTGGCCTTTTTTTATAGCACTTAAGAAAACACAGAATATTAGATGAATTGGAGCAATGCCTTTGTAATAATGCTGGCACAGATACATATCTTTAATGCAAGTTTTTCAAATGCTGAGTTATTATTTGGTAAAAACACAGACTATGAATTTATTCACAGATTTGAAAGACTCCTTATTACTGTTCTATTGACCCTTTAGATTCATTCTTATTATCCTAATGTGTTGGGTCAATACATTTCCACCCTAACCTGCTGCGTAATCTCCAATCTTTTTCAAGTGATTTCTTTCTTAGAAAAATGGGAGAAAAATGATCAATATAAACAGAATTTACTAAAGGTTGAGAATTGACACACACCACTCACCAAGGAAATATAATTGTATTTAGTAAATGTAAAACACAGAAGAAGCAGTAATAGTAAAAATATCTGAACTTCAATTACAAATAAATGTCAAACTAATACACATGTGCATAGCAAAGCAATAGAGTATTATATGATGTTTTGTTTTTAAAGCTATCCACCCTTAATTGTCCACAATTCCAATGATTTTCAGTAATTATGTCAGTGATGACTAACCAGTACATATTGAACTGTACTGATGAGTACATAACCTACAAAAATGTAGCCTACAGCATGAGTGATTATTGGTATAATTTCATTCATGTAGAAAGCACCAACATAATCCATAGTGCTGTACATAAAAATATTAAAGGAGAAGGAAAAGTAGAATCATGGAGGGTGTCAAGTTGTTAGGTATTTCCCTAGTAACTTTCCAGACCAGTACTCTAATCTTCAAAAACTGCACCAGCCTGGAGTTGTTAAATTCGAGCACTATGTTGCCATTTTCTTCCATGATTCAGGACTTGATAGTGCTCACTAATAAAGTAACCTGAGCTGGTGAACTTCCTGAAGAAAAGGAACACTTACCAAAGATAGGAGGCATTTTACTGCAGTAGTACATGAGGTTAAAAAAGACATGCATTCAACCATCAATACACAATTTGCGTCTGATGGTGGCCATACACGGGCCAATAAAAGCTGCTGACAGACCAAGATGGAAGCTTATTGGCCCGTGTATTGGGCCCTCCGATGGGCTTTACCAATCGATAGTCAGCCAGATGTCGATTGGACGGGACAAAAAATCCCGTTTGATCACGGCCGCATGTGTTCGTTGATGCGGTCCCATGATCCGTTTGCCCGTATCTCCTCTATCATGATTTGATTGTTGGGCTCTAGGGCCCTTGATCGGATCTCCCCGATATCGCTCACCTCAAGGTGGTCATATCGGTGAGAGATCCACTCGTTTCGCAATATTGAGCGGATCTCTCCGTGTATGGCCACCTTCAGTGAAGTAGCCTAACTGATCTGAAATCTGATCCAGACAAACGTGAAAATACAATAAAGGCATATATGTTGCTGTCTAAGCTGAGATGCAACTTAAAGCAGCACTCCAGTAAGAAGGAATGGCATATTAATTCTATAGGCAGCTAAGAATAGCCCTTTAACCCCATAAGGAAACAGTCACCAATATCCAATCAGAATGGTTCCAGTGAGCTATTTAGGCAGGTGTCGGCTAAACTCACAGAGGTGTGAAAGTGTTATCTACTCACAATGGTTCCATAATGACTTGATCACACCTTGACTTTTTATAGTTTTTGCTAACACCCACCTGAATAGCTCAATGGAACTACCAATGAGAATGGTATTTATGTTTTCTGACAATAACTCCTTTCAAAAACACCTTTCCATGATGAGTTCAGATATAATGAAGGTATTCAACAATCCACACATAGCAGACAAGCAGATGGAAGATGAGCAGCTGCTTTGTCTCTTGGTCCTTATCTCTAGCACAAACAACCATCCCAGGTAAAGCTCAGTCACACCTACCCCCCTAAATGTGCTTCACAGCTCTTAAGCTTTCCCATCTGAAATCTTGCAAGATTTTTTTTCCTCAATAAACAAGTCAGCAGCACCCCTCTGCCTATACCCCAGACAAGCTCAAAAACATTGGTCAGTTAGAAGATTTTAATTTTATTTTTTTTTGGCAAACAGATTTGGAAAGACTTAGCCCCATGGGCAAACAATTTCAGTTTGTTTACCACTTGTTTGCCACATATGCTTAACATTTTCTTCCAATTTTTAATCAGAATCAGAGTGCAATTAACATAATAGCTTTTATACAATCTTTTAATAGCTACTAAAAATGCGTTTTTGGAGATGAAATAATATCATCAAATAATTGTAAGTAAACTTACATATTATCATGGTGAGGAAAGTGATTAGCATTTATGTCTGGAAGACAAGAAAATAAACATTCTGTAAACAGCTGAGTAACAGAATTATATAATATTACAAAGTCCTGTGTTTTTACTCTCTCCATTGAAGTAGAAACAGAAGAAGGGTCATGGTTGATTAAGGGACCTGTTCCCAAAACACATTAGGTATATTCAGAAGCCTGCTGTGATAAACCTTTTTTTACCAGAAGTGACGTCCAACTGGTTGTTTTTGGGTTATGGGAGTTCCCCAACATTAAAGGTAAATATAAATGGTGTAAAAATGGATACAGTTAAAAGTTTGCTCACGTGCATGGTACTAAAATTTCCAAAAATCTTGTGTGCCTAAATGCAATTCATAAAAGCATATTCTCCCATAAATGTAGCCTTATATCTAGCACTACATGCCAATACGCCAGCTCTGCCTGCCCAGATGAGTTGTCTGCATTGGTCTGCAATTTGCAAGGTACAAGGCCCACTGATGAAAGGGAGGCCTGAAGATAACACCATCTTTTCAGATGTGTTGTTTTCATGGTTCCCTTATTGTTGTTATCTGCATACCCAACTGATTTTTGCCAAGTGAGTCTGTGTCGTAAATTATATGACACTGCATCCATTGGTCCACTTGGCTTACAAGAGATTTAGCAAAGGATATAATTTGCACCTGCATTCATAATCAAGCTCACAAGCTATTTTGTGTGCATCCAAAATGATGCATTCAATAATAGTACACTTAAATGCCTATCTTGTTCAAGTTGGTTTTATCAGTCATTTATAGCGATGGGCGAATCTCACCCATTTCACTTCGCCGAAAAATGTGCGAATTTCCAGCGAATTCGCAAAACAAGTCGCGCGTCGTTTTTTACGCGCTGCACGTCACATCGTTTTCGACGCACGTCGCGTCGTTTCCGTCGTGTCGCGTCAAAAACGACGCGCGACTCTTTTTTTTTGGAGAATTTTCGCTGGCTAATTTTTGCTGGCGTTTCGCGAATTTATTCGCCAGCGGCGAATCGTGGGAATTTGCCGCGAATTCGCCCCTGCCGAATAAATTCGCCCATCACTAGTCATTTATGGCTTACACATGGTACTCTTCTTCCCAAAAGGAATAATTCCTTTCAATCCATTAATAAGAGCTGGGTCGAGTAGTACAGATGAAGCCACTTTGGATTGTGTGTTTGACACAGAATAACTTAACTCAGACTTCACACTTGTCTCATTTAACACAGAAAATTGTGTCACAGCATCCCATCTAATTAAAGTGTTCATCATTGTGAACAATGGTGCTTTGGTATGCTTATAAAAAGGTTAAATGCATTAAATGAGTTAAGATAACTTTAGATAACACAGTTTCTTCAATTAGCCCTGAGTCATGATGCATTTAACACACAAATCCAAGTGGCAGCATCTGTATACAGCACCCTGCCTGAATGCTCCCTCCCACTTACCCTCTCCCCTCCTGCCTGCTGCTTGATCTGCACAACGTCCCTTCAGCTCACATTGCATGTCTAACTCCAGCCCACTACCCCAACACCACTCTGTCCACATGGCTGCTGCTCCCTCTCAACTGCTGCTCTCTGCTTACTTGCTCCCCCTGAAATTGTAATTTCTCCCCGAGTTGCTACAAAGACAGGCACTAGTGATGGGCGAATCTCCCGAGATTCGCTTCGCCGAAAAATTCGCGAATTTCCATAGAAATTTCCATAGAAATTTTCGGCCCGCGTCGCGTCGTTCTCGGCGCGTCGCGTCATAAACGACGCGCGACTCGTTTTGTCAGCGAATTTTCGCTAAGCGAAATTTCGCTGACGATTCTCGAATTTAATCGCGGGAATTCGCCGCGAATTTGCCGCGAATTCGCCCTTGCCGAATAAATTCTCCCATCACTAACAGGCACCTCTTCCACCTACCCTAGGGTATGCAAAGTATGCAAGTATGCTTGAAAACATATTTTTAAACCTAGAAAAGCAATTTATTAAACAAAAATATGAAAAGTAAAAAAAAATGCAGCAAGTAAAAGATAGCGGGTTTATTGTGATGTGGTCTTGTGCAATCATTAATAAATAAGCCCCAAGTATCATCTCTAGGTGTCACTACAAATGCTACTCTAAGATATTAAATCTCTCTCTGCTATAAACACTGTCCCTACCATCCTGTAACTAGACTGGCAGAAGTTTTGAACTTTTTTTGTTGAGCCCAGCAATGAAGCCTTTTTGCTTCATGCCAGATTCTAATTTAAAAGTTCTGTGCAAATATTGGGCCTTAATTGAAATGTTGATCTACTTTACAAGTATTCACTCACCATATCCATTGATCACATTTCACATGTAAAATGTCTTTCATAAGCAGATCACTGCAATGCCCAAAAGTGAATTTTAATGAGCAGAGATGCCTGGCTAAGTGGCAATACAGGAATTAATGATATATATTATTAAAGTCTTTATATGTTGTGCTTTATCATGAGGATTGAACTTATTGATGCAATTTGTAGGCCCTCTTACTGTCACCACAGAACAGCATTTAACACTGGAAAATACAACTTCTGTGCAAGACCCCAAAGACTTCTTTGTGCACACTACTAATTTGTTCATACTGTGCCCAGCAGTAGCAGAGCAATCATATAACACATTCTGTAATGCAATGGCATTGGAAATGAATTTCTAACATAATTACTGCCCAGGACACTAGCAATAGGCAATGTTTATAATAGATAATAAAAAAGGTAAATGTGGCTCAAAATATGAATTTGATCCCTCAAAGAATTTTAAACCATCTGACTGAACACCAAAAACTGAAAGAAAAGATATTTTCTTGTTTCAGAAGCAAAAGTTCATGTTATTTAAATATAGTAAATGACTTTATAATTATACACTAAGCTCAAAAGGAAATTATTACAACATTCCCCACTGTGTAAGCATCAGATGTTATACCTTGCCTCAATACACCTTAGCTCTCCAAATTCAGTATCAAGGTTAACAGAAACTATGGTTGAATGAACTCTTTGAGACAGCAAGAAGTAATAAGAAACATATTTCTCTTGGGGGGGAAAGTGTTTTTATTGCCATTTACTATTTCAAGAGTTAGAGCTGGGGAAACAGCAGTGTGCAGCAGGTACTGTTTGTCTCGTTGCATTTTAAAAGGAACAATTCTGTACATGTTAGTCTTAAATAAGGTTTAACCAACTGTTTGGGTTGAATATTGATATGGATAAATCTTATTAGTAAGCTCCTAGAGAACTAGTACACAAATAATGCAAATAATGACAGCCAACCCCAATATTAGTTTATATTGGTATTTACTGCCTCATGAGTGCTCAAAATGCATCAGATGGTAGTGCTCCAAGAGGTAGTTTTTGAGTGCTTATTTGAATAAACTGAGGACATTTTTCTCCAGATGATTCATTGAGGGCATTCTAAATGAAAGGAACTGCCTGAGAAAAAGGTTTAAATGGCAAGGAAAGTCTAAAATAGAATAAGGCTAGAAATGCTGTATTTTGTATACTAAACATAAACATGAACTTACTGCACCACAAGCCTAATCAAACAAATGATTTATGCTTTCAAAGTTGGCCACAGGGGGCTGTCATCTTGTAACTTTGTTATGCATCTTTGCAAGACTAGACTACATACACATGCTCAGTGTGGTCTGGGCTGCTTAGGGATCATCATAAATAATAAAAAAACAAAGCTGCTTGAGTTCTGGATGGCTGGTAAGTAAGGCAGGGGCTCCCCCTGCTGTTCATAAGTTGTTTCCCTGCCAGAAGTTAGGGACCGTCTGACAATTCCTATCCACAGCACTGAATGAAGGGAGAATTTCACTGCATAAAGTCAGGTTTCTTATAAAAAATGGTACAGATATTTTAATTATAGTATATTGGAGATAGATTTTTTTTAAATAAAGAAAGTAAAAATTGGATTTTATTTCATTGGCTTTCCTTGTCCTTTAAGGTGGGAAACAGCAGAAGTAATGAAGTAGTAGTAGTAGCTTTGAAATTCATGATAAGGACTTTCTTAGTTATTTCAGGAGTAGACGCATGGGATTTTTTTACAGAATGTTTGGGACCTTGGGTTTTCCAGATAATGGATCTTTCCATAATTTGGATTTTCATACATCTTCTACTGGAGAATCATATAAACATTAAATAAACTCAGTAAGCTAGCTTTACCTCAAATAAGGATTAATTATATCTTAGTTTGGATCAAGTACAAGGTGTTATTGTATTATTATAGAGAAAAAGAAAACCATCTTCAAAAATCTGGATTATTTGGATAAAATGGGGGTCAATGAGAGATGGCCTTTGTGTACTTCTGATCTTTCTGGACAACAGGTATCAAGATAATGGATCCCATACCTATACAGGCATTCTCATTATTTTTCTTAGGGTTCCTTTCCACCCACAGAGATCTCATGTAAGTACCTGATGCATTATGCTAGTACAGTTACCCATAGTAACCAGATATTTGATTTAATGTTATAACTTGTGATAGACAGTTTAGCCATGCTGATTTGGTGTTATTGGTACATGCACTTATGCAATGTATCATGGTCTAAAACAGTAAGTTTGTATTCTCAAACTAAACTGATACCTAAAGCTTCAACAATCATATCAGTTAGATAAAAAGTGTGCTACAACCAGGTGTATAACTAGTTATTTACAGAAACCTATTGTATGATTCCCATGGAATCTAACACCTATTCTGCAGTGAATTATGTGTTTAAATAAAAATAAAAATAAAAACTAGAAAATTTAGATGCACAAAGTTACAGATGCAGTCACTTTGGATGGTGAGTTTAATGCGTCGCGACTTAACTCATTTATCTCATTTATCCCACTTATCACAGAATATTGTGTCACAGCATCCCATCCAATTAAAGAGTTCACCATTGAAAACAATGGAGCTTTGGTATGCTAATGAAAAGGTTAAATGCATTAAATGAGTTAAGATAACTTTAGATAACACAGTTTCTTCAATTAATGCTGAGTCACGACGCATTTAACTTACAAATCCAAGTGACTCTATCTGTACAAAGGCCTAGAAAAGCTATTGTTGCCAGCAACTATCCCAGGAGCTAGTCTATTGCCCTGGGGATGCCTGGGGGCACTGCAGAGGAGGAGCCTTCAGAATATTCAAAGGGTCCCCTACCATCATCTTGTGGGAGACAGGTATGAAGGATCCCCTTCTAAGCTTGGCAAGGTAGAAACACTTGGAGGTTCAACCTCAAACAGAGACTTATGTGCAACATTGTTCTTAGTTTCTTCTACATCTACATCATAGGGTTCTTATGTGTCTTACAACCAGAAGGGAAGCACATGTATATATTGGATTGTAACCTGGTATTAAAAGAAAGCACTATAGGGTTACATAAGTGTAAAACCATAACAACTAGTTACATTTTTTTCAGCTCATAATTTTAGACTTCTACTGAAAGGAACATAGATCAGTTACACGGTTAAAGCTTTTTGTTGCATTTTAATTGTGCCATTTAGTTAACATAATGCAGCTTTCACTAGAAAATGTGTTTATATGAGTATTTTAGAATAATAGAAAACTCATAATTGTAATTTCATTAAAACAAGAAGCTGTCAGTTTTGGCATTTTCAAGCCATAAACAGAAGCAAATGACAAGAGTTATAAATGTATTCTGTGAGAATAATGTTGGTTTCAGGCTGATAATCATTCAGGTATTTGTATCAATTAAGAAATTATGGTAATGATACAAGTTTCATGAATTAATGTGCCATTTGTTCATTCTGAATTATGCAGCAGGAACAGTGCTGGCTTAAAAATAATAATAATAATGATCAAAAACAGAAATTAAAACATTAGTATCCTCCTGCATAGTTTTGCAATTTAGAAGGGCTGTTGTCATTATTGTGAAGCTCCTTAGAGAACACTGCAGAGCTGTATTACAAAGGAAGGTAATATCTTTTCAACTACAATTAAACAAGAACCAGCATCACAAGCTATGAATAGAGGACAAGCCCACTGTTAATTAATAGTGATGAGAAAACTTGGAGTATTTTAAAAGTTTGTGAAACTATGCAATTGCACCAAAAATACATTGGAGACAATGGAAAGGTGAAACTACATTGTGGTTAAGGTTTTTTTTAGCTTTGCAATATCATATATATTGCAATAAATTGTAAGATAAGTTTCTATAACTCAGAAGCAAAGAAGAGCTCTGGATTCTAGTAAATGAGGGGGTTTTGTAAAGCAGGGGTACCAACAGAACAGGAACAAATCAGAGTTGACAGGCCAAAAGTCAGAGCATGGAGCAGGTACCAAGGTCATGATTAGGCTTGATCAAGTCAGGCAGTGAGTATTGTGGTCAAGTAATCAGGCAAAGGACAAAACCAGAGAATGTCAGTAGACAGGTAAGATGCTCTGGTATTCAGGCAGGAAAGCTATAGTCCCAAAGACAAACAGCTAGCACCCACAAAGCATGTAAATTAACATCAAGACACATGGAATCATGGGGCACATCAAGCAGACAAGAGGAGAGTTATGCATGACCATCTTAATATCTTTTAGGTTCTGCTACTAGAGAAAAGTGGCATCTTTCACATCTTTACAAAGTGTCCCCTAAAGCTATACTGACTAGCCATTGAACTGTTATATCCCCAGGGTTCTATAGCATGTTCTCAGATATTGTATTATATTAAAAGTGAAATTATACAAGTAATCTAAACATTTCAAGATTTTGAAATTGAATCTGAAAAGTGCAAAACATTATGGAAACATCAGTATGCCAGGGTAGAGAATCAGTAATGATTTGTTCAATATATTTGGTAAGTATGTAAACAAATGTGAAGTAATAACTTTATAAAAAAGTCAAACACATTTAAACTATAAAAAATGGCCTTCATCGGGGAAAAATATAGAAAACTGGCACTTATTCAAATTTTTTCCCTAATGAAGATCATTTGTTGGGCTTTTTGTACGATGTGATTACTTACATTTTTTTTTTTTACGGGCAAGGCTACACAAAACATTTTTTTTGATGTGCAAAAATTTTTTTCACCCACTGGAATCTATGGACAATATTTTCACGGCAAAACGTGGGGAAAAATTTCACTCATTGGGATCACTAAGATTGGGATAATTTGTGGTCTTATTTCAGTGGATTAGCACCTTATCTATTCTTTAAGGTGTGCGTTTCCCATGCCTGTTACTAAAATGTGCTAATGAGATAAAGACCCCAGCATATAAAATTGATCCTTCATGGTCCTTTTTTTGATTCTGAACCTAAGATAATATGTAAAATTCCTGCCATAAAGCAAAACAGGACTTTGGTTGCTTATCAGAAAGGAAATGGATTCCACTGGGAATGAATAAAAAGTGTCTGTAATTTTTTTTTTTTTTTAATTAAAGTAAAATATTATACATTTTCTGAAGGCAGTAACCTTTAATATAAAAGCAAATAACAATATTACATGGAACATTAATTTTAAGCAATATTTATAGGAAAAAAATATAAAACACATTTAAAAAGCCTTATTGCAAACGATTCTTCTGTCCATGACAGCACACAGTTCTAAGTATATAAGACTTCTTCCTTAACTGCTTTAATGTCTTGCAAGTCTTTGAAATGAGAAGCCATTGTTTAGTATGCAATATTTATGGAAATAAGATTTAAAGTGCTACATTATGGCAATACATTGTCATAATCCTGCAGCAGTATTTTTGCTTTATGATATGAAACTCAATAAACATCTGGCAAATGTTTGGTAGGCAGATCAGGCAAATTCTTTCCCTCAGTTCTCAATGTTACGATGTTACATTTGCTTCCACATGGGATTGTCATAATAGCAGTTGGAATGTTCAGCTATTTTCATGTTTAACAGATTTTTTTTGTATCATACTATGTGTTTCAGTACACCTGCTTAAACTTACTCTCTATTGTTATGTTGTTGGTTCTATTGACAACAGTAACAGGACACAGAACACATTTAAAACAACGTTGTTCCTTGATGTCAATCCTTGATGGACTTTGAATTATAGCAAGCAACACCTGTTTTATATATTGTATATATTCAAGGGAGGAGAGGGCCATTCCTTTCTAGAATTGGACATTCACTTTATTGGCAGATTTATCAAAGGCCAAATTTCAAATTTATGTGATTTTTTTTAAAACTTGAATGGGAGGTTATTTAAGAAAAAATGTGAACGTCCAATAGTCCCAACCCGAAAATTTGAATATCAGGAAAGCTATTAACATATTTAAATGATTCAATGGACCTTTGCCATTGACCTGTTTTTTGGTGGCAAATATTCAAATTAGAACTGTTTCCATTGTCAAGATGTGATACATCTCACATTCAAATTTACATTCGAAATGAGGGATTCAAATTTGAATATCTGAATTCTGAAAAAAAAAATTATTAAAATTTACCATTGAACCCTTAATAAATCTGCCCCTTAGTCTCCAGTATTCAAAGGGATATTATTGATAAAGAAAGTAAAGAGAAAAGCAAGCAAATAAATAAGTACAGAAGATCTCAGTGATTAAAACATGGAAAGGAGCTTTTATTAAAATGTGTAAAAAATATGGCATAAATGTTAGATATAAGAAAAGCTTTGAACATTTTATAGCTAGAGAGAAAATGCAAAGTGATTGTTGATACTTAATCCAATGGGGGGGGCTATTATTTTCTGGGAATTTGGAGTTACTTCAGATAGGAAGACACATTTACATTCCAGACACAATGTTCAAAAAGCAGCTTTCAGAAGAAATTCATAACTTGCATTTGCACAGAGTTGCATCTGCTGCAAATGCAAGTAAAACATCAAAACAAATGCAATTGAAAATTTACATTTCTGTATGTTTTTCTGAAATTTCCTGTGTGGTGATTGTGTCACTTTTGGCGAAAACATTAAAAAACATATTAGAATTGGATTTTCTGGGCATGAGATTGAAGTGCCTATTGTTGCAACCATCTGTAAGGACCCTGGGATTACTGGAATGTCCAGGGTGGCAGTAGCTCCAGGGTTCCACAACATCTCAAGGCCCATGAGTCATCAGAAGAGGTAGGATGGACACAATGGTGCTTAGAGCAACTATACAAAAGTGCAAATATTCAGTTTAGACACAGAAGGGGTCTATTAAACAGGCTGTGTAAAGGATTGGAGAAAAACATCACTGGTAATGTTGCCCATTTTTATAGTGGGATCATGTGTAGGACATTAGAGGATCTCTTTTGTCTTTATTAAGGTTTCTTAGACATTTGTAATTTGCACCATCTCTAATAAAGATGTCCATACAACTTTAATGTAACTTTAATATTCCCTATTGAAATTATAAGATCATAATGTATGATCACAAGCGACTTTTTGCTATGCATGAACAAACACTAGCAAATATTCAATATGAAATGCTCTCACTGAAGAAGTATCACTAGAGAAAAGTCACCAGCATTCGGCACCCAGGACTCAACTCAGCATTTTAGTGTATTAGTGTAGTGGCAACAATTTTGCCCCTGGCAAAGTGTGCTAAGCGGTCGCTGGCAACCATTTGCCCTTTGGTGAATCTACCCCCGTGTGTTTTAAAGCCAGGACAGCGGTCCCAACTTCAGATCAGTTTAGCCTTTATTGGTGCTGATCAGTGTTCTGATGAGCAGATAAGGAGGCACTCAGTGGGTGAGTGTCAGCCTATAAGGCTTTCCATGACAATGGAAAACAAAGCATAA
Organism: Xenopus borealis; assembly: GCA_024363595.1. Taxonomy (NCBI): domain Eukaryota; kingdom Metazoa; phylum Chordata; class Amphibia; order Anura; family Pipidae; genus Xenopus; species Xenopus borealis. The sequence goes on from CM044433.1 coordinate 16,019,699, forward strand.
TTAGGACAATTTGACTTGCTGCTGTATACCATTGTGACATGTTGACAGAATGTTGTACAAAATAATGCGCAGTCTCATGTGAATGCAGAGATTCAAGACTAGTTAAAGACATGCACATGGTAGAAGGTAGATTCCTCTAAAAGACATGCATATGGTCACATTAAAGGCTTTCCCTGTGTTTAACAACAACCTTTGAACAGATGATGAGTGAATGGTTTCTGGAGGTCATTCTCCATTTCAGCAATGGTGGCCCAACAAGGTACAATCAGTTAATCATCCCTGTTCTGCCAATGAAAAGAAAGATTTTCCCCTAACACAATTACTTGAAAACATAAATAAATCATGTGTAAAAGCACAATTCTCTTCTTTTAAGAGAGACATACACCTGAAGGAGCAAATGTTTATGGTTTATGTGTGAAGTCAATCATTCATGTAATGTACAGGTTGAAATGTCATGGGATTACATACATGGACCAAACGGCCAGACGCATTAAGACACACATAGGAGAGCACAAGGTCAGCATTTGAACTTTGATTTAAGAATACTCATGCTCACTTACAGTGAATGGTGCTGCAGAAAGCTGGACGCACTTACATACACAGGTACTGTAGGTTTTAAATGCCATTGGAACAATGAGACAAATAGATGTAATAAAATACTTTTTTGCCATTATACAAATGATGAATATGTGATATTAAGCAAAGATGTTCACATCATTTTGCCTTTCCACTTTCCACAAATTTTATCTTATAAATCTTAACAGGCTTAAAGGAACAGTTCAGTGTAAAAATAAAAATTGGGTAAATAGATAGACTTTGCGAAATAAAAAATGTTTCTAATACAGTTAATGTACATAGTTAGCCAAAAATTTAATATATAAAGGCTGGAGTGACTATATGTCCAACATAACAGACAGGCATGGACTAGTAATCTTTGGGTTCTGGCAAATGCCAGAAGAGATGCTGTAAAATTCCATAGAAAATCCATATGTAGAGGGCTAGTGGTGGGCTGTTTGGTCCTCTGTGTACTTGAAATTCCAGGGCCTATTTTGACTCCCAGTTTAAACCTGATAACTTTTCATGGGGTTGGTAGCACATATTGACGCAGTTAGTAATAAAGAAATGGTAGACCAGAGGTGAGGTGGTGAAAGGCCGCCGTTTTATTTGAACACATACTGTATACCTTCCATTAGCTTTCTCAATAACCATTATAACTGATAACTGAGAACTATTACAGTCTGACTGACCAGCCTCTGCTTACCTCAGCAGGCTGCCTTTCCTAATGTACTAACATGAGAACTGCCATTTACAAGGCCCGATTTTCCATTGTAAATTCCAAAACAAATTTAAGCCCCTTAAATCAGGGATAACTGTTTTTTAGTCGGCTTGACCACCTCCCATCTAAATAATGCCCTTTCCACGGCTATCTTCAAGCCAATCTTGAACACATCCAGGCCAATTTTAGATATATGCATAGTACAGGCCTACGCCACTTCCCACAAAGGTCAATATGTTTGTAGCTCAACAAATTCACTGTTAATTGATAAATTAACCTTTTTCTTGCACTTTTCAAGGTATTTCAGACCCCGTTTGGCTGTCCAAATCCACCTGGAGACCACTTCGGTCCAAATGAACACTACTTCCGGCCACATGACATGTAGTAAGTAAGTAAATCCCTCCTGATAATTCTAATATCTATTGAACTAAGTTTTCCAATGTCATTACTCCCAACATGTAACAACACTATTTTTGGCATGCCCCATTGCCAATGCATTTTGTGCTATAACTTCCATCACCTTAAACCACACCATGCCTCAAACTCCTTAACAAATTATCTTGAATGAATCCTTATTCAAATTTAAATTACACCAATAAGGTCTCAAACTGGCACTCTTTTCAGCCCACAACATATGAGTCTTCTCTAATCCATATGGTCTTCAATGCCAGATCTGTGGAAACCAAAATTAATTAGGCAATGGATTGATGAAAGAAGGTCTGACATATGAACAAAAATGGTGAGATTGCCACCAACCCAGCTTCTTTATATGTTCCTCACTAAAACCCAGTGCTTGTGTCGCTGCTCTGATTCTAAATGAATGGGAGCTGTAATTGTCGTTCTGTATTCCCAGTGTATTGAGACTTTAGTTGTAAAGGAAAATAAGGACTGAAACAACTCCCCTTTGTAACCATCATAACAAATTAAGATTAAGCAATGTACAAGTTTTTTTGGATAATGAATCATAAACCAATTCCATCATTCCATCCCAATGATGTCCCAGATGTGTTGAGGGCAGAGAATATTCATGGCATCTGCTTGTTCTTGTAACTCTCGAAATACCTCTGCAATCGGGAAAGAGCATCCACAGTTTTGTTAGTATAGCCTGTGTGACAGGGTGTTTGGGAAACACCATTGTCTTGGAGGAGAGTGCCTTGAAAAGAGTGCATTTAAGTTGCATGATATGGGTTGCAGAGGAATACTCAGCTCAGGTAGGGTTAATATTCACTCTCAGTCATGTAATTAAGAGGCAGCTGAGAGAGGAGCTACCAAAGAATGTAAAAGGGCTGGCAAAGTGGAAATTTCCACCCCAGTAAAATTCCACCACCCTTATTCATTTCTGTGGGATTTTCAGATGCAGATTTATCAATGGGTTAAAGTTGGTTCACCATTTCATAAAAAATCCTGGTGGTGTAACCCTGTGGTGACCTTTAATTTGATCAATCTGCCCCTTAGTGTAGACATTTCTCTTTTAGGTTGATGTTGCTATAAGGGACAATGCATAATCTTTTTCTACAACCAGAAACAAGTTCAGGTTGGTTCAGTAGATCAGAGGTACTGGTGCTAGAAAACATCCAAATGCAACATTTGAGATAAAATAATATTCAGTTTTCACTTTGTTTTACTTTCTCTGAAATCAAATAGAATTGGCAGGCATGAAGTGTATATATTTTAGGTATCATTATGCAGTGTTGAATGTTAATTTTTCAGGATGAGAGCAAATATTTCTTCACACCACAAACTGCTGCTTGAAGCCTGTGTGTCAGGTAAAATAGAGTCAGTGCTAGGATAACAACAATGAGGTTTCATCTATCCGATGTGAATATAAATAATTGGAGCGCTTTGACAAACTCTGACCATGAGTATCCTTTTAAGTCGGATAAAGCACAACGACAGTTTTAGTCACAGGCTGTCAAAGAAATTGTACCCCACAAACTGAAGCCGGTAAATAGGATTACATAAGTAGTAATACTGCAGAGCTATTTAATTCTATAAATAATTAAAAGAGTGTAATGGGGATCTTGTGGGTCATATCTCTTTTTCTATTAACTTTCTTTGGCTCCAGCCTAAATCAGCATTTCTGTCCATGCTTCAGCATGAGAATTTCCCCTACCTCTACAAATAAAAGCAGTCAGCTTTCTACAACTTCAGTCTACAACTTTGTAATTATCTGACTCCTTTACTATCATTAGGGAACATCAAATTCAGAGGCATGTGAACGCAGCAGAATTTATTCCGTCGATCACTCTGTCAGATTGCACTACATTCAGACTTGTTTTTTCCATAGACTTTGCTAAATTGTTTGTTTTAACTATACTAAGAGACATATTAATGGGGCAGTTTATAGCAGTAAAGAATACATGGAATATTCGTGTAGCTGTGAAGACAAATCTAGGAAGATTGTGTGTGGTTTCTGTGATTTGTCAGTAGCGGTTTGTATCATGGGACAGTCATCTAGTGTATGGGTGGCATTAAATATACAGTAAAATGCATTGGGGACACTGGGTCAAAATAGAAGTAATGCTGACTATATGGTGCAAACTAAACCCAGGCTGCAAGGTCCCCAGGCAACTGGATATTGCCATATTGGGCCACCCAAGTGAGTCATCCAGTTATTCACTCTTTGAAATTATTTGATCACGTGGGACATATGCAGATATTACTGTATGTATGCATATTTTTATTTGTATAGCGCATTTGTATTTGTATTATTTGTATATTTTTATTTATATGAGGGCAAAACACTGTACAGCAAAACAATAAATTAGTAGTAACAAACAACGGGTCACTGAAATAACAAGTAACAATAAGTGCAAGATTTGAATTACAATTCACATAAATACATATAGTTACAATACAGATTAAGTGTTCAGTGTCAAGGAAACAAAAGACTAGAGGGCCCTTCCCTATAGAGCTTACATTCTAAATGGGAGGGTAACATACAGACACAATTCAGAGGGGTATTAGAGTGTTGTAGATTACAGTTGTTTCACTGTTATATAAGTGCCAGTTCAGGTGTTATCCACATGCTCCCAGAGGTAGTCTTTCAGCTTTGTTTTAAAAACACTGAAGGAGGATTCTTTCCTGAGAGATTCAGGAATTGCATTCCAAATATAAGGAGTCGCAAGAGAGAAGGGTTTTATATGGGAAAGAGCAGTAGTAGTGGGGGGAACAACCAAGCGGTTGCTCTAAGAGGAGTGGAGGTTTCGGCAAGGAACATATAGCGATGAGATGCAGTTAGGTGCAGAGGAATGAAGGGCTTTGAAGGTTATGAGGAGGAGTTTATAAGTTATTCTTTGTTTTATAAGAAGCCATGATAAGGACTTCAGCGGCAGAGGGGCCTGTACCTTTTGGATGAGTGGATGATAATTATGGCAACACTGTTTAATACAGACTGTAGAGGGGAGAGATGGGAGTTAGGGAGGCCAGTTAGTAGACGGTTACAGTAATCTAGTCGGATAGAATGAGAGCATACATGAGCATCTGGGCTGTAGCAGGTGAAAGGAAGGGATGGGTTTTGGCAATATTGTGTAAGAAAAAGTGACAGGTTTTGACAGTGGTGTTAATATGATCAGAGAAGGAGAGAGAGGAGTCAAAGATTACACCCAGACAGTGTGCTGAGTTGACTGGGTTAATGAGCATGCCATCAATAGAGATAGTAAATAGGGGAGAAGAACCAGGCGTAGGTGGAAAGATGATTAGTTCAGCATTGAGTGGGAAGTGGTGCTGGTTCATCCAATTTGAGATAGCTAGGAGTCAGTTATAGATTTGAGCCTCTTTTTTAGCTGTTGACGAAGGGGTGGATTACTATATTTGTGTATCAACAGCATACAGATGATAATTAAAGCCAAAGGATCAGATGAGATCTCCCAAAGACAGAGTGTACAGGGAGATCAACAGCAGACCAGGTACATAGCTTTGTGGCACCACCACATTAAGTGGAACTGGAGATGAGGTTTTGTTATCATAGGAGACAGTGAATGATCATTTAGAAAGGTAAGAAGAGAGTCAAGATGCAGCCTGCTAAGGGATGTCAAGCGAATACAGAATCTGCAACACCAGAGAGTGGTCAACTGTATAAAATGCAGATGATATGTCAATTAATGGTGTCAGAATAATAAAAAAAAAATAATCAATGGATATAAGCTACAGCCCACATCCTTGAACCAATTTAGAGAAGGGCTAAAGGGAGCGAAATAGTCCTTCCCGCATGCAAGACCTGCAATGAGAAGCTTCTTAAAACAGGAAGCATTTGCATGTCCATCTATAATTCCTTAATTAAAACATCACTTTTTTGTTTTAAAGGAACAGATCAGTGTAGAAATAAAAACTGGGTAAAAGTAGAGGCTGAGCAAAATAAAAAAATGTTTTTAATAAAGTTAGTCACCGACAAAATATAACCTATTAAGACTGGAGTGACTGGATATCTAAAACAACAGAACAAACACAACTTCCTGCTTTAAGGGGGGACAACAAGGGGCATAGCTGTTCAGTGAATTTGCAATTGATTCAAAAGCCACAGTTATGAATAGTGATGGGTGAATCTATCTATCCATTTTGCTGCGCCGAAAAATTTGAGAAGTTCCATAGAAATTCGTGAATTGATGAAAAATTTGTGAAAGAGTCGTGTCACATTTTTGACGCGCGTCGCGTCATTTTTTTTTATGCCAGCAAATTTTCGGCAGGCAAATTTTTGCTGGCGTTTCGCAAATTTATTCGCCGGTGGCGAATTACAGGAATTCACTAGTTATGAATCATGTGCCCCCCACCAAGTAACTGATCTGGTTACAGACTGGTAACCAATAAGTGGAAACCAAGTTCGTTTGTAGCTGTTATGTTAGACATCTACTCACTCCAGCCTTTGTACATTACATTTTTGGCTAACTAAAAATGTTGAAAACACTTTTTAAGCACAGCATATCTATTTTTTATTTTTATATTGAACGATTCATTTTTACTTGGGGGTGCCAAAAGCTAGGCACTCCCAAGTGATCTTGTTTGCTTACCTGACACCCCAGGCCAGTGCACCCACCAGGAGAAAACTGCACCAGCCTGGGATTTGTCAGGTACTTCCTCCGGTGTGAGGATGGCAGGTTGAAGCCTATGTGCTGTATAACCCAGGCTGTGCATGTAATTTAGAAGATGAAGGCAGCAGACGTGTTGAAATGAAGAAAAGATAATTTAATAAAAAACACGGATACAACAGAGTCTGAACAAGCATAAAGAGCTAACAAGTCCTAATACCAGTCCGGTGGTCAAAGACAGGCAGCTAGCAATGGCAGGTCTGTAAAACAGGCAGAGGGTCTTGACAGGTGGCAAACAAGGAATATCCTGTGAACAGGCCGAGGTCTGGGGCAGGCTGAAGACAGAAGCACAGTCCAATAACAGGCCTATGTCAATACCAAGAAATCTTACCAGAATCACGCAGGGAACTGGAGCAGGGAACAAGGGCACAATGCAAGGAACGAGGCAGGACACGAGCAGGAACAGGTAGGGACTCAGGAATCAGAGGCAGAATTCAGGTACAGGAATCTCAGGAACCGCAGGTGAGATCAGGCTTAGGAGCTTTGATGATCAAGAAACTTGGAGTTGCAGGAAGCATGCTTATAAAGGTCCCTGATTGATCAATAACAGTTGAGTTTAATGAGTCAGGAGGAGGGGACTGTGTGGTCAGGAATGTAAGAGACCTATTATAGAAACTAATCAATACAAACACTAGATGCTTCCAGTGTCTCATTGAGGTAAAGCAGGTGAATGAAAACACAGTGATCACAGTTTGGTTACTGGCAGATCCTGACAGGATTCTTCCAGCAAGCACCACAGTGTGATTGTTTTCCTGCTTCTTCTTTCTTCACATTTTCCGGAGCAGACACATGCGCAGTAGAAAAAAATAGCCAACTTTTTCATTAAAGATTAAAGGCTTTTCGCTCTATTGTGCATGTGCAGCTGTGAAAGAAGAAGCCAAAATATGATTGCTCTGTGGTGCTCACTTTAAGAATTCAGGGCTGATGCAGTTTTCTTCTGATAGGATCATCGGCCGGGGTGTCAGGTAATTAAATGCAATCACTTGTGGGTGCCTTACTTTTCGCACCCCCAAGTATAACAGGACTTTCCTTCTCCTTTAAGGCAGTACTATATGTGTAGCATCAGGCATGCGATTTTGAAATATTAGTGGGATTTGCCAGTAGCAACAAATCAACAGTAAGTTTTAAACAGCTTCTATAAGCTAAGAAATTAAAGATCCTGAATTGGGTGCTGTTGGCAACTGCATTTGTGCAACTTAGTGACTACAGGATGCACAATAATAAGATCTTACGAGTGGAATGTAGGAGATGTTGTTTGTGATTAGCATGAAATGAAAAAAATAGATTGGGGAATAATAATTAAGACATTTTGTTACATATGCACTATATACTTTTCATTTTTATTTGTTGCACCCATCTTAATATGCTCCTCTTGCCTATGTGTTATGAATATTTAAGTGTTCTGAGGCAATAGGTTGGTTTCTTATTTCAGAACCTCAAAATGACTAAGAAAGCAACTTGATTTTGAATTGTGGTAACATTGACTCTGACTCTGAAAGAGAAATGACAAACAGCATTGAGTTAAATTGCTTTTTAAAGCATTCTGGACTCTTTAACGTAAGAGATTATACTCTATTTTCTGCTTTGTAAAATTAGATCCAGTCAGTAACAAGAGGAATGTAGGACAATAAAATAGATATTTTAGGATATTGAATATCTTCATAAAAGTATAAATAGTGATGGGCAAATTCGCTGCAAACTGCCGCGATTCGCCACCGGTGAATACATTCGCAAAAACACCTGCAAAAATTTGTCTGACGAAAATTCGCCGTTGTCTTGTTTTGGATGTGAGCGTCCATTTTTGTACGCCGGCGGCATTTTGCAAATTTCCTGAAAAATTTGGCAAAGCAAAGTGCCCCAGATTCACCCATTACTACTCATGATGATCATCAACAGCTTATTTTTTCTTGATACTGCAATTTTAATATCTTCTATCGGCATAGATATGGTAGATTTGAGTATGATAAGACATGAGCCTGAATTAAGATAAAATATATGATGAGATAGGAGCAATAGTAAATGCTATTGAAATTGCCAATTTTGCCTGAAACACAGCAAGAAGGGAATGCTTAACTTTTTACTCCTTTGTTTTCTTCTAATTAAGACATTTAAAAACAGACAAAGAGAGGTCTCGCCCTATAAGAACTACAGCAAGGTAGGACAAGTCTGTGAATCCACCTTCAACACCAACAAACACATTTTTAGGGTAGCTTTTGTAAAAATAGTCTTAAAAACACACAGTAAAATCCCAGAAGTAATTGTAATTCTCCTTTCAAAGACATTCTTCAATAGGCGATAATGTACAAGTGGTAATACATTTGTGATACGTTTGAATGAATTTGAATAATAATATTCAAAATGGGTTTAAAAACCCCTTAATGGAAAATTCTTAAAATTCTATTAGTGCATTAAAGTAATTGTAGCTATAAAAAAAGTCAAGCTAAGAAGTCTGAATTCTTATTTTGTATGCCATTCAAATAACTAAGGGAATGATTGTAAGAATTTTCTATAATATACCTCTTCAAATGCCAATGCACAGAACCCTGAGAAAGAAAATGAATAATTTTTAGTTTGCAGGTTACATTTAACAATTTAAATTAGCTCTGATTTCCTTTCTTATGTTCTGTTTCCATCGCCACTTTTCTTTTCATTTGGCATCGAAATTCTGCCATTCATCAAGCTTTTGTCTAGGGCTCTTAGCAACACATTTTCCCCTTGCTTGGTTTAATAGTTTGAGAGACAGTTTGATGCATTCCACATGCTAAAGGGAATGCTAAGTCTGGTACAAGTTGTGCTGTATATCAGAGGCAGCACGTAATAAATTAATTACCTTTCCTGATCATTTTATGCTCAATCTCAAAGTTTATACGTTCATGCAAAGATTACTATAGACTTTTGTTCATTGAATTATCCTGATTCTCCTGCAAGGAGTGGAGTGGGATCCAATTTTTTTTTTATGCACACCTTCTCATTTTCAGCTTTCTGTAACTCAGGGAGGCAAATTTATTGTTTTTTAATTCAAGTTTTTTTTACAACAGAAACATTGGTTTTGTTTCTTGATCATTGGTATATTTCTGTTAAAAAAGCTTGAATAACATGACATGGATGATTTACTATGTAATAAATACCGTTTTTGTTTTACTGAGCAAGAATAGTATGTATTTTTATTTCTACCTCAATAAACAGTAAATAGGATGCACTTGTAATAAACAATTCTCATTGGATCTAAATTAAAATCAAAAGGAGAAAATATATCTACTTTGGCTAAAAATTGACTGGACAATGATGAGTACAGAGTTCTTAAATAAATGGATGCAATACTGATTCTGCTTAATGGAGGATACTCATTTGAATATTAAATTATTTTTGATATAGATGTCATTCTGAATAAAACTTGCAATTATGCTATTCTGCTGTATATTAAAAACATTTTATGATGTAATCCTGTTTTTTTTTTTTTTTTACAAAGAGCAACCACTTCATAATGAAATTTTTTCCATATAAGCTACTGTTTTTGCTTCTCAATGGAACTGGAGGAGTTGCAGTGTGACTTGGATTTTTAATTGTGTGTATTTCTTCTCACATCTACCACTAGGTGGGGCATGGGGGCATGTTTATCAATGTAGCTGTTGTTTTGCTACATTCCCATTGTTCTGTTGATAGGCTGCTGGGGGGAATTATATCACTCCAACTTCCAGTGCAGCATTAGAGAGTAAGCAAAGTTTTTCCAAAAACAAGTTACATGGCTGAGGGCACCTGAAAATTACAACATGTCTAGCCCCATGTAAGATTTCAAAACTTGATGTAAAAATCAGTTCGATCTTTTGAATAAAAATTCTTTTTGCTGTAGCAGAACTATTAACATGCATTTTGAAAATGTTTTCCCATGACAGAATCCCTTTAAAAGAACATTTTTAGAATAATTCTTGTAGACCTGCTTTTAATATTCTATCAATTTAGAAAGCTCATTTATTGTATGCTTTTACTCAACACTAAAAACGTGTACATAGGTTGCAGGAAGCTTCAACCATTTGTCTTGCTGTACATTTTTTTTAAATGTGATTGATGCAGCAATTATGTCATTACCAACTGAATATTCCATTAAAATATCACCTTTAGGTCACACACATTAACTTTAATGTATTATTACATTTAAGAATCATCCTTATCATTATTTATAAAAAAAATTGTTCCAACTCCTAGCTACTAATTATAATTAGACATGTGGTAACAGAACACTAATCTTGGACATGTACACTAACCTAGATCAGAATCAACTGAACGGATATGAGGAACTTGTACTTGGCTTGAACCTATTTTGCTTTATAGTTTGCCTAATTTATTTAAAGTTTTTGAATGTCATTTGAAGAGCACCCCTCACAAGGGTGTTAGATGCTCAATGCAATCCAAATGATATACTTTACTAACTCCTGTAAATTTTGAAGATTTTATGGCTAGATACAGAGACACATAAGTTGGCCTTGCCCAAAACTGATAGCAGAATGGAAAATTGTTGTCCCAGCAACATGTTGCCATTCTCTTATTTTTCTGACCATGTCAAATGTTTAATATCCTGGTTGTTGGGTGGACTGAAATCATTAGGATCTGTAGAACATTCAGTACACCTGATACATGTTTTTGTTAAATTACATTACATAATATTGCATAAATACATATTAAATACATAATAATAAATGTGGGCGTATCCTCTTATTTTATTTTTACAAAGTCTAAGTGCTCTTTTACTTTAGACCATTAAGCCCATAAGTCTTAGCTGTAAGGAAAAAAAAAACATACATTATGTATCATCAAAAGCAAATGGAACTGTTCTCTTATAGTATTATGCTTTTCCTTTCAACATTAGCCCATTGAAAAAGCTTGCATGGTCCTAATTAAATCAGTCAAGTAACTTTAGGGGGCAAATTTACTATTGGTCGAATTTCGAATTGAAAAAAATTCGAAATTCGACCATGTGAATAGTTAGGGAAGTAAAATCGAAAGGATTTTACCGTTATTCGAATATTCAAATGATCAAATAGGAAAAATTTGATCATTCAACTAAATAATTAGATCGATTGATCTAGGGTTTTAAAGCAATTCGGTAGGTCCAAGTTGGCGAACTGGTTTCACTAAATTCTGCATGTCTTCACTTAGCCACTTAGAAGGTTTCATTTGCAATTATAAAGCTTATGTTCCCTTTTATAATATCCTTTAGGGGCTTATTTACTTTTAAAAAATGCAAGTTTTTTTCAGCATTTTTCATGATTTCTTTTTTGCAAAACTTGTTTTTCATAAAACAATTTAAAAAAAAAAAAGCTTACCACCTAAACCCCTTTTTCTTTTATAGGAAAAACACAAAAAATTGCAAAACAGTAAAACAGTATTTCTGTTTATGAGAGTGGCATATTATATTTTATTAACATTTAAGGAGATTGCCAGTTATGAAATAAGGAGACTAGTCACTATAAGGGCTCTTCCAGACGAGGAGATTGCAGGGAGATTTGTTGTCTGCAACAAATTGGCGCGTGTTTGGGGCAACAAATCTCCCTGAATCTCTTCCCCCAGTTTTGCGCCCGCTCGAAAATGCGATTTTCAAAAGCGCCACGCCGCGTGTGAATAGGCGCAGGAGACTTTACACTTTAGTGGGCGCAAGACTGGGGGAAGAGATTCAGGGAGATTTGTTGCCCCAAACACGGGGCGATTTGTCGCTAGCAACAAATCTCCCTGCAATCTCCTCGTCTGGAAAAGCCCTAAGAAACTAAGATTAGAAATAAAGCAGTTTTTATTCATAAATAACTTTGTTTCCCACATATGCTCCCTTGGCATCAGTAGGTGTTCAATCATATCACCTGTGTTTCTTGAAAAATATCATAGTTTGTAGGCAAAAGTCCCTAATTAAAACCCTTTTACCACTAGAGCAACTATTATTTGTTCTTCTATAACAATATTTACAGAAATTACTTTAAATATAAAAATAGTATCTAACTGCACATAGCATATTTGGACAGCCCATTGATTTTAAGTACAAAGTCATCACAAATATTGACTACTGTGGTTTTGCTCATGTAATTAAAACCAAGGGGAAACGTATTTATCATTTAATTTACTGAAATTTATTGGGAGACAATCTATCTGGAATTAAAGACATAATGGATCCCAATAAAAAACATTTAATGGTTTTCAATAGGAATTGATTTTGAAGAGGGCCCTTGCCAATATTTGTTGTGATAGGTCTTGGCATTTTTACCACTTCTGTCAATTTCTAATCTAGACCCATTTGCCGGGTACGAGCTCAGCAGATCTTAAAACATACAATATTAATTTTAACAAATGCAGCAAACTTAATTGAGACATTCTTGCATTAATGAGTGCATAGGGGGAATTTAATAAAGAAGGTTTTGATGTGATTCATCCTTGCAAAGAGATATCTGCCATATTAGGGAATTTATTTAATCAAATGAAAATCTGTGGATAAAGTGATGCCCATTTTGTTAGGTTATTCTTGCTTTAAGTCTTCAAAGAAATATATTTGTGAATCATTTTGAGACTATGGTACATATGTCTGTAAAAGCACAGCACATTAATTTCAACCCAGACAATTAACAAAATGATTAAAAGTAGCTTACTTCTCTTACATGATGGAAAAGACCCCAAGGTAGTTTAAGAACGTAGTACAGAATTTATAAAATATTTATAATTAATATTCAAGAGCTGATAATTTCTCTATTACCAGGCACAGTAATAATGATGATGTGACTCCACTCTTCCAAAGAGAGTAAAAAAAAACAGTTCCAGGGAAACTGGACTTATAATTGCAGGCTTAATTTTGTTAAAAAGAGACAAAAAATATACTTTTGACAGACATACAGTATGATATTCAAGAATCAGCATGAATTTATGAGCCATAGGACACACTAACTGAACTCATGTGCTTTCTATAAATGTGTTAACAGTGATAGAGAAGGATCTTTTACAGTGAATATTATTTATATTTAGCTCAGACACTGTGCCACAATGTTGTAACTATTGTCAATGAGGGGCTTGTAATGGTAAGGTAGCCTGATTGTTAGTGAACCTGTTCACTAGTGTCAGGGTAGTAAGGTTAGCATAAATATTACTAGCAATGCAAGTCAGTGGCTATCATCAAGAAGCAGGGGGAAGGTGGGAGAATTCTTATAGTTTTGGGAAGGGGTTTTCAGGTAATGAGTCATGTTGTAAGCTTAAGTAAGAAAGACTTTAATTAGAAATAGTTTGTAGTGAGTAAGACCCCCTACAAAATGTTACAACCCCAAGTTGTATGAAATGCACAATGTCAAGAATTTATAACATCGTTCAAATCGATCGATTCGATCGATTTTTAACAATTTTTTTTGTTCGATCAAAAAAACTTCCCATAGGATTCTATAGCAATTCGTTAAATTTAATCTGGCGAGTTTGTAGATTTTCGACAGTACTTCGAAAATTGAATTTTCGAATTTGATCAATTCGCATCGAATTTTGGGCTATTCAAAATTCAGTTTTTTTTATTTGAATTTGATTCAAATTTTCACTTTGAATCAATTCGATCCTTAGTAAATGTGTCCCTAAATCTAACAAGTTTTTACCATGATTCAGGTTTTCTTTACTATAAGGGGCCATGTATTAAACCTTGAATTTATCAAGGTTTTTAAGGGGAAAACAAAAATTTTTCGTGGAAAAAAACCTAGAATTTTTATAGATTTATTATACCCCAAAGCTGCTAAAAATCCAAATCCAAAAATACGGCATCTCAAACATGTTGAGGTCATGTAGAAATGTAGAAGTCAATGTCCCTGAAGTTGTTTCGTGACATTGTGATTAGTGATAGGTGAATTTGTGCATCTCGTGTTGGATGCGGGGATCCGTTTTTGGATGCCGGCGCCCATTGCTGGTGTTGAAAAAAAACGGACGAGTGCTTCCAAAAACATACTCACATGTCTATAATGAGACGCGGCTGCATACAATTTGTGGAAGGGAGATTGGTTGACTTTGTTTTTATAAAAAAACTGAGATTAATTTGACTTTTAGTAAATAGGATAAGTGCAAAAAATTTAAAAACTATTAAAATATTAACATCTGTCATCTAAAAGCTGCTGAATTGGGTTGGGTACTGGTCAACACATTAGTATGCAGTGAGCAAACAAGCCACACTCCAAGGACTTAATTTTGAAATATTAAAGTGAAGTTTTATTCTCAACATTTTGGCTCCTTAACTGGGGCCGTCTTGAAGAAGTTAAGGAGCTGAAATGTTGAGAATAAAACTTCACTTTTATATTTCAAAATGAAGTCCTTGGAATGCGGCTTGTTTGACGGCCCCAGTTAAGGAGCCGAAACTTTGAGAATAAAACTTCACTTTTATATTTCAAAATGAAGTCCTTGGAGTGCGGCTTGTTTGTTCACTGTATATATATATATATATATATATATATATATATACATAGATGAGATCTGTTATCCAAAACCCAATATCCAGAAAGCTCCAAATTGTGATATATATATATGTTATATATATATAGCACTAAATCATTATTTACAAGAAATTAAGTAAAGTGAAATCACACAAAAAAAATCAAGGTCAAGCTGCAAACTTCTTAGTGGAACCAATCTATAAGGCTATTTCTCTCATACGCGTTTAATCTATACCTTATCAACATATTGCTCTAAGAGATAGAAAAAAAAAGTTTCTGGATAAGAATAATCTGTTACTCTGACCACTAAATAACCTTTACTTTGCATGTAACAATTCAGTTATTAAAGCTTCTAAATTTTAAACAATGGTATATTAATTAATACATGGTGTATTAATTAATACAAAGGTTATTTACTCTGAATTTAATGTCAGTTTTTTTTAAACAAATACTACTTTGGAGAACATTGTTATTGACTTTGAAAAAATGTTTTGAATGCACTCGACAAGCAGCTTCAACTGAAAAACAATTGGTTTGGTTGCATTTGTAAGCCTAACATACATTGTGGTACTGGGACTCTAGTATAATGACAAATTTGCATGCATATAGTTAACTAAGCATCTTGTTCCTGGTACAGCATTGGACTGGGTTGTCCAAAGCATTAGCTTTGAGGTCATGATACTTGATTTTATAAAGAGAATAAATGTATTGTGCCCACATTCTTCAGAATTTAAACAAATCCATTTAAATCTTATTCTACTCAGTAATTTCTTCTTTAGTAATGAAGTTTAATTTATGTAATCGCATATCACCTATTAACATGAAATGAGTTCCTGAATGATTTATATCTCCCATCTTAAAAATATGTGAAATATTCAAGGTAAAATGATAAGACTATGATGTGAGTGGTTTAAATTTAGCATATTTTATCACCTAGCGGATGTCTAGATAATTAAAACTGACACTCTGAATAATTACAGTATTTTGGTAGTGGCAAATACTAACTTTGTAGAATACTATTTTACTTAATAGAAATAAGTTGAATTTCTGACACCATTCTTATACTGGGTATACTGGAAATGATGAATTGGAAAAGTGGAGGTAAATATTTGTTAAATGCAATATATCTATCTGTGGTTGACCTACAGAAATCTTTAAGGCTGTTGTCTTATCTCTAGTGGAACTCTAGTACATTATGAGGGACAGGGCTGTCAGTAAATCCTACTGTGTATTCTGCTTTGTGTTTGTAGGTTTGTATATATATATGCTTTCAATACATTTTCAGTACCCAATTCCTGTCTACCTCTATCGTTATGGGGATTTGATTAACACACTTACTTTTTTTGAGTTACTGATAAATACTCTTTTGCTCAGATTTCCTAAAGGGCAAAGTGATTAACGCTTGCGATGATTCTGGAAACATTTAATGGCTACAAATAAGCTAGTATCTAGATATGTGATCTAATTACATGATTATATGATCTAGTTTTTGAAATACAGCGGCCTATAGAGCTTAGCACCTGGACGTGTGCAAATTCTGTATTGTAATAAAACTTTATTTTTTTAGAATAATGCAATATGATTTTAAATACACTTCTGGAAACTAAAAGATAGAGCACTGGGCTTAAAGTAGCAAAAGTAAAAAGAAGAAAATCAAGAAATGGAGGAAATATTTATCCTTATGTAATATGTGCAGGATGAAACCTTCTTCCTACGGGAGAAGGGTGGGCCCACTAGGACAGCCTCACTAGTACTGATTGACTTCATAGCATGTATACAAATTGTATCACTAATGCCCATAATTAAGGGATGCACTCAACGCTAGTTTATCACCATGGGTTGAGGGTTTCAACCCTTTCCATCCACAGTTTTGCAGGTTTATAGAATTCAAGAGCACTTGATAAGGGTTTTTTTCTGTAATCTGGATAATTAAACTACTGGCATTGCTTTACTGTCATAGTGGCCTGTCCATTTCTCTGTAAACCTTCTCATAGCTGAGCCTTCTTATTTACTATACAGGGTTTCTGAGAGAGTCAGAAAAAAAAGAGAAATAGCACTAAAATCTATGTTTTATGTCCTTATTTTCCTGGATTTCGATAATTAAATTTTTGAGGCAATAGCAGGTTCACTAGATAAATACTTTAAAAATGTAACATGTCAAAAACAAGCAAAGAAGGGTAAACAAAGGGTAAGCAAGAAAATGTATTGTTCTATTTTATATATATATATATATATATATATATATATATATATATATATATATATATATATATATATATATATATATATAGTACATTAATCCATCACTCTAAAGTAGCAAAGTTGCAGCTCAGCATTAACCAGAGTATTTTAATAAGTAAAATATGAGCTTCAAGAAACATTTTCATTTACCCCCCCCCCCACTACCACTTTAATTTAAAATCCACACATACACCATAGGCAATCATAACATCAACCCCCTTCAGAAACAAATATATTTTTTTTCATGACAGCACTAGTTTATAGGAAATGTTAACAGACATATAAATTCATTTTGACATTCTAGTGTAGTATGAAATGCCTGTTTTCTAAGCAAGTGAATACAGATTTATTTTGTCAATAAATAGCATTGTAATACGCAGCATCCAGTTGATTCACATCTCTGAGGAATAAGGATTGTCAATCCATTTCAGATAGTGTACAGAAGGTAATAAATAAATAAAACACAAACCTGTCATTGAGCAACTAATAAACATAACCCAAAGCCAGCTTGATTGTGGCTTCATCAAGGTACAATGTTGTATTTAATATGATCCCAATCAATAGGGCTATTGTTTAAATGTGTTTTAAATATTTGTTCCACTAACATATGCTGAGAAACTGAAATGAAATCTATTGTGTTACATTCTACCTCAAATTACCCTTCATAGGTTACATACATTAATGTTAAACTGTCCATCATGAAAAATTTTGAATCTTGGAGCCTTGTCATAGACACAGCATATACATCTGAACAAACAAGACTGGTATTTGATGTTTGAGTGTGTATCCTATTCATATTTTTGTAGTATATGAACAAAATGGTTCATTAAGGGATTCCTTGCAAGATGTGAGTCTTTCTGGTGGGTCCTCTAGGGGATTGAGGACCTTGGATTCCATTCATAATTGGATCACAAGTTGTAAAATAGCAAAACCCTTCTTAAAGGGATCCTGTCATGGGTTTTTTTTTCAAAATGCATCAGTTTATAGTACTGTTCCAGAAGAATTCTGCATTGAAATCCATTTCTCAAAAGAGAAAACATTTTTTTTTATATTTCATTTTGAAATCTGACATGGGGCTAGACATATTGTCAATTTCCCAGCTGCCCCAAGACATGTGACTTGTGCTCTGATAAACTTCAATCACTCTTTACTGCTGTACTGCAAGTTCAAGTGATATCACCCCCTCCCTTTCCCCCACCCAGCAGCCTAACAAAAGAGCAATGGGAAGGTAACCAGATAACAGCTCCCTAACACAAGATAATAGCTGCATGGTAGATCTAAGAACAACACTCAATAGTAAAACCCATGTCCCACTGTGTACTATTCAGTTACATTGAAAAGGAAAAACAACAGCCTGCCAGAAAGCAGTTCCCTCCTAAAGTGCTGGCACAAGTCACATGACCGGGGAAGCTGGCAAATTGACAAAATGGCTAGCCCCATATCAGATTTCAAAACTGAATATAAAAAAAATCTGTTTGCTCTTTTGAGAAATGGATTTAAGTGCAGAAGTCTACTGGAGCAGCACTATTTACTGATGCATTTAAAAAAAAAAAAAAAGTTTTCCCATTTCCCCTTTAACAATTTTCAGACACATACTGAGTTATAGCAATTTGTCCAAAACAACCACATTGGAGCCCTTATCTAAGACCACAGTAACTGAGTCTTTATAATAAATAAGATTCTTCAAACATGACGCTGTATTTCAGTTAACAAGCTACTGTACAACACTGTAAACATGTTTTGCCTAGTAGAGTAAAATACATACCAAATAAATTTTAAAATATATAGATAGTAAAAAAAAAAGAAAAGCAGAAAAATGTAGTGGTATCAGAGATGTAAATTGGTTGATGGAAACAGGAAAAAAGCAGAGGGTTTAAACAGCTTGTTTTCTGTTGATTACACTGCAGGGCAACAAAGTAATGACGGCTTTTCAATATATTTCAATATACTCAGATTAACATATTTATTCGTAAGGGTTTAGTTGACTCCAAGGGGAGTTCAAAAGACACTAGAACATTTGAAATTAAAGGTACAGGACCTGAATTGTGTGCATTTACAGATGTCTGGTAAGGCAAGTTTGGCACAAGTACATTATGATATAAATGGGTGGAAAATGTGTTATGATATGGAATTTATCTGTAAAAGGAATGGAACAATCAAACTGAGAGGGGATGTGTTAATTCTTTACAAATGAGTTATAGGACAAAAGGCTGCATATTTAGACTTGAAAAATAGAATTTTCCTCTGAAACAACACAATTTGTTCTCTGCTATGAGGGTAGTGAGGCTGTGGAATGACCTGCCAAGGATTTTAGTCATGTCAGATTGTCTTATTGCATTCAAGATGGAATTGGATGGGAAAATATCAAGGGATACATTCATGTCCAGAACTAGATTTAGTTTTGTGTATGTAAGTGAATGTGCTTGTGTGTAAGTGTGTATATTAACACATTATTAGATGATCATATAGTCCAGGGGTCCCCAACCTTTTTTGCTCGTGAGCCACATTTAAATTTAAAAAAGAGCTGGAGAGCAACACAAGCATGAAAAGGTCCATGTGGATGTCAAATAAGAGATCTGAGGCTTTTTGGTAACCCCTATATGGACTGGCAGCCTACAGGAGAGAATGTTTGGCAGTACACCTGGTTTTTATGCAACCAAAACTTGCCTCTAAGCCAGTAATTCAAAAATCAGCTCCTGCTTTGAGGCCACTGGGAGCAACATCCAAGGGATTGGAGAGCAACATGTTGCTCGCAAGCTGCTGGTTGGGGATCACTGATATCGTCAATAACATAGTCAATAACATAGTATCTATATACTGACAGAAATAGGTGAAAAGTTAACAAGTATTTTCCTCACTGGGAGATCACATGTAATATATAACTATCTAATTTAATAGGTGCCTTTTTTTCTTTCATGGAAAACTATAATAAAATATATCTGCTTCCTTTTTCTCGCAAAGTAGCTGTTATGCTGTGCTTTATGACTTGAATGTTTCCTTTCTGTATAACAAAACAATCTGCCCACTGCTTTAACGCAGAATTACAGTATTTAACACAAGCAAGCTTAACCAGGAAATAACATTACTCCATAGCAGTTTCACAATATATAATTTTGGGGGAAAAAATGATATAATTGGTAGCAGAAAACAAATTTGTTTGAGAGGCTCAATATAAAAAAGAAATAAAACAATAAATATATTAATTTTGTTAGCATCCATTTACATACCAACAAATATTAAGGTGCCCTGTTGCGTAAACTTAGGATACACTGAATACCGGCCCTAACTTGTAAATACTGGTAAACATTTATAAATAATTAATCAACCATGTTTTCTATACTGAATAGTGATGGGCGAATCTACCCTGTTTCGCTTTGCCGAAAAATTCGCGAATTGGCGAAAAAATTTGCGAAATGAGTCACGGCACGTTTTTGACGTGCGTTGCGTTGTTTTCACAAATGTATTCACCGCAAATCACGGGAATTCGCCGCGAATTTGCCCCTGGCGAATAAATTCGCCCATCACTAATACTGAATTAATTTCTATTAAAAATTTAGCTTTTGCAATCATACTAAAACATGAATGCCAACTAATTCAGGTCTGAAAAGGAGTAATGTTCATTTGATTACTCTAGTGCACAGGGGCATCAAAAATTAATGTTGGAAGAAAATATATATACTCTAACTTGATCAAATGTATATTGCTTCACCACCAAAATCAATAACTGTGACAACCTAGTCAACAGTGTTTGTAAAAGCATGAAGCAAGCAAGTTAAAAACAAGTTAAAATAAAGAATTTATATTGCACTTTTCTCCCAAGGGAATCTAAGGCATTTTACAGAAACTATCTTGGTGGATAATTAGTATGTTGGGAGATAAACTGTCCAAGGTCACAAGATACTGAGAGGAATTTGAACCAGGGTCCCCAGCATGAAGTTCACTCCATTTCACAACAGGACACAGACCTTAGACAAGGCATTGAAGCCCTCCCTAAACGTTTGAACTACAAAGTATTCCATCAAAGTGTTTTGTCTTAAACCATGAACAATATATTTTTTATAAACACTCCACTCCCCTTTCTGTGGTGACACATATAAATGTGTTACGTATCTTGTCTCATGTATCTTGTCTCTCAAACAAAAAGAAAGGTCCCTTTCCCATTAAGAAAGAGTAATTTGATCTCCAATTCAGACCTTTTAAAAGACTAGGGCATTATGAATTTGCAAGCTTTGTAAAACATGAGCAGAGCTCCACCAAGAACGCTCCTTTTCTACATAAAATAATCAGAAGGCAGCATCCTTCTGAAACTATATTAAGTCGGCAAACAGAAGCTGCTGACCATGATGGGTGCCTGTCTGTGCCCAAGCAGACCACTGAACCATCCATACCATTTGCTATGCAGCCTAGGGAATGCACCCATAACTTCTGTTATTCCAATTGCCAAGCTGTGACCTGGAATGCTAGGAAATTAGGGATATAACACACTGCTGTCCTACCCATTGGAAGCAAATGTGCTGGAATCCTACCTCAGCCTTTCTCTTCCTGAATCTTCCAAAACCCACCATAGCTCATCCCCAAATCACCATACATTGTTCAACCCTTTCATAAACCAATTTTCAACTTGTCTTTTTCTTACCCAGTAAAGGGTCCAAACTCTAGATTCCTCTGCAATCAAAGTCCCACTGAGGAATCACATGGCCACATGGAAAACACAAGGCAGTCCCATGCTGGCTGCATAACTGTGATATCCATATTAAATAGACTTAGTACTCTGCTTTTCTGGCACACATATCTCTGGGATGCTTATTTACTGCTTTTAACAACTATTTTCTCCCAGTGAAAGACGCCTTAAAATATAATTTTGTGGAGCTTTAGTTAAGCTATTTTATCAGTACATTTATTAGTCATTACCATAATTTTTTTATTGCACAGTAGAAAAGGTGCCAGAACTTTTGTATATAATGCTGAACATGCACAGCTGGTCCAGCAGAAGATTAAGTTACCCATACACTAAAATAAGTGATTGATGGCAACTCTTTTCATCTAGCATGGCACAGTTTTGTTCCATAATTACAAACATTATATGCAGCGCTAAATCCATTTCCTGACAATAAATTGAAGGGTTGTTCTGACTGAGTTATGAAAGAAATTATGAACTAATTTGTGGAAACAACATCTGTTATATACATGCAAAGAAAGCTTTCAAAGGATAGGAATAATTTACTTCCCTCTGTGGCAAAGTTATTTATTATTAAAATATCTAAATAAATTGTCTGCAGTATGTCTATAAGAGCAAATATCTATTATGTTTTATTAAAAATATTATGTCTACAATATTTTATAGATGCATATGATCTTAAAAAAACTTCTTGGGCCATCGTTGTTTTGTGTTAGTTTGGGGATCTCAGCTAAGTATATATGGTCAGATTTATCATAGAACTCCATGAATTTCTTGAGGTTTGCCAACTGCCTAAAAAATAAATAAAATCAAACAAATCAACAGCCTGGATTAGAATAAAATCTTGCAGAAAAAATAATTTGGAAGTGAGTGAAAAATGTGTGATTTTGCTTAATTCTGACAATTTTAGAAACATTTGAACCATATTTGGCATAGGAGTTGGAGGGTATATCAAAAAGTAGCATATGGTAAACATATGTGATGTTTTATATTAAAAATGTTGTCTAGAATATTTTGTAAGGGACATTTGTAAGTGAATTTGGGTGGTAAGTCCACAATTTGGCATAGAGCTCAATGGATTTATTTTCAAATCAAAATCAAAGCGAAGCTGCGCTAGTGTTCATTTCTTCCTAGCAGATCTTCACTAGAGTTTTTGCATTCAGGCTAATTTGCAGATGGAGGGCAATTTAAAGTTGAATTTTTTTATACAAAAAGATGCATCTAATACATTACATTTCCCCTAATAACTAAACATGCCAAGGAACCTTAATAAAGTCAATAGAGTTGTTTTAATCCCTATACATAAGCCCATTAAATAATGTGCCATATGGTAGAAAATTTATGGGGGAAACTAGGTGGGCGAAAAATTTTTTTGTCTTTTGCAGCCTAACACCCTGGAAAATTGAAGATGCTAGCATTTTTTGGACTTAGAAGATATAACACTCAAAAATTATGATGTAAGTAACTGAAGATTGAGGAGGTTCTCTGCACTCCAATGCACGTCTCAGGTCAGAGTTCATGAAGAAAAGTCTGGAAAAAGAGGTAACGTTCAGTATAATCTGCATCTTAGTGAATTTGCAGAGTTACATCAATTCACCAGAGCAAAAACTCGCCTGGCATTAGAGTGCTAAGCAATGCAAGCATCTATCTCCTTCGCTAGCAAAGGGAGGCCTGTGCTTGTTAGTGCTTGTTAGTAAATCGGCAAAGTAACAGAATGATGTCACACTGGTGAATTTTCTCTATTCTTTGTCACTACACCCTTAAGTGAATCTGCCCCAAAGAATTTTAAAAATACTGGTAAGGGATTCCTTATTCGGAAACTCATTATCCAAGGGGTATTAAAGTGCTGTAATTTACAGTAGGTGAAACTGTCATTTAAGTGCCAGTTCCCAGTTCAGGTATTATCCAGGTGCTCCCAGAGGTATTCTCTGAATTTTGTTTTAAAAACGTTGAAGGAGGATTCTCTCCAGAGAGATGCAGGAATGGCATTCCAAATATAAGGAACTGCAAGAGAGAAGGGTTTGACATGGGGAACAGCGGTAGAAGTGGGGGTACAACTAAGTGGTTGCTCTGGAAGGAGCGGAGGTTTCAGGCCAGGAACATATAGAGAAACAAGAGATGAGATGTAATTAGGTGCAAAGGAATGAAGGGCTTTCAAGGCTATGAGGAGAAGTGTATAAGTTATTCTTTGTTTTATAGGAAGCCATGATAATGACTTCAACAGGGGAGGGGCCTTTTAATATTAAAACAGTACCATTTACTGAAACTAAGCCCCATGAATCTATATTGGTGGCAAAAAAATACTATTGAGTTTTTTCCTGTCATTATCAGGCCCAGATCTGTTGAAAGGCCACCTAGGCCAGGACCTGTATCTTATATCTGAAGGTCATTTTTTCAATGCCCCCAACCTTGTGTCTGCCAGCATTATGTTCTACATCTTGTGCTCATTTTTTTTAACACATTGTACAACAAGAGTCCTTCTATGTGAAGGAATACTGAAGGTTTTGATTTTGTGTTTAATAATGCTTCTGCACTTGCCACCATGACCATATTTTCTATATAGGCACCTGAGGATACATTCTTAAGGGAAGCTTAAGGTGGGAAGTGAGTGTTGGGTCCATGTGCATATACCATCAGAGAGGGGCAGGCAAAGGAAGGAGCAGAATTAAATTACCCCTATAAATTTTTAGAACTTGGCATAGGTGCTAAAATGCACCAGACCAGTGCAGTTACCCAGAACAAACTACTAACTTAGATTAAAGTGTTCAATCCTAAGTAATAATTGGTTATTGCAAACAATAGTAACTAAGGTACATATAAAAAAATCAATTCAATTAATTTTTTATACTTTCTTAGAAACTATTCAAATTGTTTTTGTCATTTCATAGGAGCATACACATTTTTGCCACTCTCCTTTCTCTTCTTCCCAGACCAGCATCCACACACATTTCCTTTTGTTCATTAATTTCCACTTTTCACTTTAAATTATCCATCTATTTTTTACTTAATCATTTGTCTGAACAATAGTTGATTACTTCTGAGACAGTTCTTATCTGTCTGCTCAGGTTACTCTGTACTTACAAGTGAATCCTTCACCAGTATAACGTGCATGCATGATTAGTCTTAAAAGGTCTCTGTGGTGATTTTCCTTTTTAATGAACTGGACTGAATTCATTACATGGTAATTTGTACAGAAGGTCTGGAGCCAACTCTGTCTGTAGCATTTCTGCTTGGGGGGGAGTATATATGATGGTAAAACAGATGAGCTCGCACACCTCCCGTTTGGTGTGAAAAGAGTAAAAATGTGTGTAAATGTGTTAAGCTCCCCATAGATGCAACGATATTTCCCTGCCGAACGACCGATCTTAAGGAAGTCCGACCAATCTGTCAAATTATCGTGCGGTTAGTGGGATACAAACGATCTTTCATCTTACGATTTTTCGTCCGACAACGGTCTGATGATTGATCGGCCAGGTTAGAAAATCTTTATCAGCCCCCATGCAATCTACGTATGTTTGCAGGGCCAAGCAGGCTGCGATCCTTCAGTTTTTCTGGCAATATCGCCTGAAATGGTCTTTTTAGCTGATGGACACATCAGGCATTTAAACGATCGTTTTTAGACAATCGTGGTCTCACAATAACCATTGGATCTTTCAAAAATCTTTACGTCTATGGCGAGCTTTATACTGCAAAATGGTCAAAAGTTATTAAGAACAAACGTTTCAGTTTTATAAAGCACAGAAATTAAATAAAAATTGTGGAAATTTTCCTATTAATATATTTTACTATTTACAGAAAGTCAAATTAAAGCAAAAGTGATCAACTGTAGAATTTTCAGTTTCTCTTTGTATCATTTCGCCTCCCAGCTAGTCTGATTAACAATTTAAGTTAACATCACAGTTTTCCATCTCACAATTTGAAAAGTAGTACAGGTATGAGATTTGTCATCCGGAAACCTGTTATCCAGAAAGCTCTAAATTACGGGAAGGATGTCTCCCATAGACCCGATTTTAATCAAATAATTTATATTTTAAAAAGTGATTTCCTTTTCCTCTTTAAAACAGTAGATTTCATTTGATCTAATTTCATTTGATATAATTAATATTTATTGGAAGCGAACCAATCCTAATAAGCTTAATTCAATGTTTTATTTTTCTCAAATAAAAATTTCATAAAAAAAAAAGAGAAAAAAACATGTGAATGCTCAACACACATTTTGTTTACAATGTATGCTTCACATCAACCAGTGTGAAAATGTTTTTGCAAAGTTAAAGAAAATATAAATAAATTATTAAAGTTGAACATTTCATTAGCCATTCAGACTTTTAGAGGTTTTTCAGATTTTTTTGCTAATAATTGTCCAAAAAAACCTCAGATTTGCTTTTTGTTTGTGCTTTTTAGGTTCATGTCTTTTAATAAATTATAATGCATTTGTATTGAGAAAATGAGTTTATTCATGGTTTCAGAAACCTCTAAAATCACCAAAATTAGAATGTGTGTGAGATGCCTCGCCCCATGTACATCACCCCCCAATTTGATCCCTTCTCTATGTCTCATAATAATGTGGGTTCTTGTAGAGGGACATACATACTCTTTATTGAATTACCAGCACACATATAGGGGCAGATTCGACCATGGAAAAAGTTAGGGAATAAAAATCGAATCAAAAATAACCAAACCCAATTCGGTAGCTTTGATCTGGCGAACTAGACAGTCGAATAAAAATTTAAAGGGGAAGTAATTCGAATGTCATATATTCGAATCGATTTTTATTCGAATCATTCAATTCGATCGAATTTTCAAAATTCACTGGTTGAAGTGGTCTTCAAAAACATTAAAAATTGTTATTCAAATCTTTTTGAAAATTCGATCGAACTTCGAATCCTTCATGTGAATTTAGTAAATCTGCCCCATAGAGTGTCTAACACCCAGAGCAATGATGTAGAAAGTCACTGGGACATGGGTGTTTGGGGAGGGCAATTCCCAATAATGGATCCGCACACAAGAAGAAGGGAGGTTGTACCCCCCGAAACGTTGAAGTTGATGTTGGTGGTTGAATAAAGGAGAAGGGGATTTCCCCCACTGCAGAAATAAGTGTGTGCGGATCCATTATTGGGAATTGCTGTTGCTAAGGGACCTTGTCGGGTCAACGGACTACCAGCACCACGGAAGCAGTGAAGTGAGTAAAAATCCGGGAGTGCAGTGTAAAAATACCATAGTATTGACTGTTTGGGGAGGGCATCATGGCTGAACCCATTTACAGTGAAATAAGGGCAGATACCTCTCAGCCGTGTTCTCCACAAATTCTCCTGACTCTGTGTGTCCAACAGCTGCTTGTTGTGCACATAATTGTCTCTCATGTAAAATTCCCACAGATTATTATTATTATACTGACTACTGAATACTGCCTAAAATATAAAGACACAATGCATTTATATTTACTTCCAATATAAAAAGTTGCATCAGTTAACTGTTTAGTGGGTCAGAAATTCTGGAGTTGTATTGTACAGGATAACCCCCTCCCACCCCAGACAATGTTAATATTGATAGTCAAATACATAGGTATAAATGGTATAGTATGAATGCCACCTTCTGCTAACCTGATTTCACAGTAGAATAGGCGTTGCTTTGCAAACATTGACATAGATTCCCTGACGGAGATTATGGAAGCGGTAAATTTATCAGATCAGAAACTCTGTAATTTAATTTTTCAGTAAGTTAAAAGTATGATTGAACTTAAGTTCTTAAATGGATTAAGGTGTACTTTCTCCAGAGTTTACATTTCTTGAACTAACACTATGGATTTGATTGTTATATAAGAAATTCTGCCTGTCAATATAGAATTAATGTTCTCATTAAAAGACACTTTTTAATTAAAGTCATGGTGATATTAGTGGTCCCCAATAAAACCTCAGGAACAAAAGGATATTCAAATTACTCTGCTTCCTAATCTATTTTTAATGTCCTTTGAATGTTGTTTAAAAACTTTATTCGTTTTCCAGTACTGCATGCCTTATCAACAAAACAAAAGCATTTTTATAGAAAATCCATATAAAGTGACCTTCCTCTGGGACAAATAACCAGAACTGCAAGTGAGTTTTCTTTTTACGCCAGCATCAACATAAACAAAATAGGCACGCGTCAAATTGTCACCGGCATCTTGACGCCCGCATCAATTTTGAGTAAATAAGGTTTAACAGCTTTCCATACTTCCCCAAGATAATTTTCTTCACCAGAACTCTACATACAGTAACAAACATAGTGGAGTACAGTAACAAACTATCCACAACACTGCCAGGGCAATCAAAGGCAGCAGTTTGCCCCATTCATCTTACCACTTGATAGCACCCAATATACACAACAATGATGTAGTAGTGTGCAGTCAAGTTGATTGAAAAAGTTAGTGGTCAGGTTCAAAAGGATTTGGCAGATAGAGGAGCTGTTATAAACACAAAACATAATCTCTATTGCATTAGGCCCATCAAATGTATGGTTGGGCAGTGCAGACCAGTACAACTTTAGGGGGGTCATTTATCAAAATCCAAATGTATCCCATTTGTGGAGGAGTGACCAAAACATTGTGGGCCCCAAGGCCCAATGATCGGATCAGCTCGATATCGCCCACTACAAGGTGGGCATATGGGAGAGAGATCCGCTCATTTGGCGACATCAAACGAGTGTGTATGGCCAGCAAGTCCAGTTGATTTGACTTATTTCTACAGATTGCCCCTGCATTGTTTACACCTCAAATTCAGACTGTAAATGCCTACATTGTTCACACATGTAATTTACCCTGCATTGTTCACACTTGTAACACCTCTATTGTTCACACTCTAAAGCCCTGTCCTCTTCACAAGTCATACCCAGACAGATACTGCCCACATAGTTCACCTGTTCACACCTCATGAGCAAGGGCTATACATAAGGACACAATTAAATTGAGTGAAGAAGAGTGCCCATGGAGCCTGATGGGGATTTAGTCTCTTGAGAGTCTGGATAAAATCTAGGTTTTTATGATCGGTGGAAATGGTCAAAGCTGAGGGGCACCCTTCATGAAATGTCACCACTCCTCTGGTGCAAGTTTTGCTGCCAGAAGCTCACGATTCCCAACATCATAATTTTGGTCTGCAGGAGAGAGAGATTTTTAGAGAAATAAACACAAGGGTGAAGTTTCCCATCTGCGACTTGCCTCAGAAAGGTTGGCACAAGTCCCAACATCAGACGCATCTACTTCAATGAAGAAGGGTTGCAAAAGGTCAGAATGTCGAAGGATAGGAGCCAAAGCAAACAAATCTTTCAAGAACTGGAATGCCCCCAGAGCCCGAGGAGGCCAGTCAGTATGTTTTCCTCACTTCCAAATGAGAGCCAAGACAGGAGAAATACGGGAGGAGAACCCCTTAGTAAATTGTTGGTAGTAGTTAGCGAAACTAACAAATCTTTGAATGGCCTTGGTACTTGTGGGGGTAGGCCAGTCTTGGATTGCCATGACCTTGGAAGGACCCATCTCAAACCCCTCACGATACATAATGTACCCCAGGAAATGAATCTTGTACACCTCAAAGAAACAGTTCTCCAACTTGGCAAAAAGGGTAGAGCGCCTCTTTCACCCGGGCTAGGTGAGTTTCCAAGTCTTTGGAGAAAGTTAGAATTTCATCCAAATACATTGCTACAGATTGCCCCAAATGATCTCTGAAGATGTCATTAACAAATTATTGATGGCGGGGGCGTTACAGGGGCTGATGGGCATTACCATGTACTCATAGTGCCTATCTCTAGTGTTGAATGCCATATTCCATTCATCCCCCTCTCGAAAATGGATTCAGTTGTAAGCCCCTCGGAGCTCTAACTTAGTGAAAACCTTCACCCCTTTGAGTTGGTCAAATAGTTCAGATATGAGGGGTAGTGGATATCGGTTTTTCACCGTGATCTTGTTTAGGCCCCTGTAGTCAATGCAATCTGCCATCCTTCTTCTCCACAAAGAAATATCCAGCCCCTGCAGGAGAGGATGATGGTCTAATGCAGGGATGCCCAGACTTTTATACACTGGGATCTACTCGACACCTGGCCCCCATCAGGAGATCTACCGTGGTAACGCGATTTTTGACCACACCCATTTTGACCACACCTCCTAATTACCATATTCATTTCACAAAATTTGCCTGGTTATGAAAGT
>CM044433.1:16051834-16076790 GCA_024363595.1 Xenopus borealis
GCCTTAGTTTGTGCTGCTGCGTCTCCTCTCCCCTGTTCGTTCTGTGTGTCTCCTCTCCCCTGTTCGTTCTGCGTGTCTCCTCTCCCCCTGTTCGCGCTGTGTGTCTCCTTCCTGGCCCGCCCTGTCTTAGTTTGTGCTGCTGCGTCTCCTCTCCCCTGTTCGTGCTGCGTGTCTCCCCGCCTCAGAATTCACTTCAGCCAATCCTAGCCGCAGTGCTGATGCCCCAGATCGTGGTCTACCAGGAACATTGCCGCGATCGACTGGTAGACCGCGATCGACGTCCTGGGCACCCCATGTCTAATGAATACCTGCTGGAGGTTATCTTTGATATATTCCTTCATCGAGGAAGTCTCAGCAGGTGACAAGGGGTAGGTCCGACCTCTGGGGGGGGCATACATTCGTCCATTTACCCTGCTGAATACAAATGCAAATATATACCGTACAATATAAGGAAAAATTACAGTTGTTTATTTTTTAAAGATTTAATTGAACAGAAGTGTTGACCATTCAAAGCAGAAAAATATGTAAAAATATGACCATTTAGATTCCAATAATGTTTTTATTGTTTCTGTTGAAAAGAAGGATTAATAGTAACATTTCATTAAGTGTATTTTGTATATTGTTACTTTGTCAGTGGATGGTAGCCACATATGACCTTGATAACTGGATCCTTTATAATACTTTGACCACCCACCAGCTAATAAAAATTAAATCAAGTGCACAATTTGTCCATCGACCTCTGCTGATAGGATTTAACTCTGCATGCTGCTACTAAGGATTCAATTACTGTAAATACCCTGCGTGATTTCATTACTGTAATTTTGTCTTGTGGAATACAAATATTTGACAGGATATAGCTTATTTACTGGAATATAGCATGACATCTACTTTAAAACACCATTGTTTGATGACAGCATATTATTTCATCAGGTATACAAACAAATAAGGATAGAATTAGAATATATATGATTTAATCACATTTGTAATGTTTTCTATAAGAGGAATAAATGTTGGCTTCATTCTTAATGCAGGTATGAGTTCTATCTGGTAAATCGTTAGACAAAAAGCTCGACAATACAGAAAATACATCTCCATTTTAGCTAAATAATCCAAATTTAAAAAAATATATATTTTTATTGTGATAATAAAACAATAATGTTTACTTGTTCCAAGCTAAGAAATAATAAATCCTTATTAGAAGCAAAACCAGCCTATTGGATTAATTTAATGTTAACACATGATTTTCTAGTAGACTTAAGGTTTGAAGATCCAAATGATGAAAAGATTTGTTATTCTGAAACCCCAGGTCCCAAGCAATCTGGATAGCTGTCCCATACCTATATTTCCACTAGTAAAACACATAAAGCATCTGTGTCAGGTCCAAAGGTGCATTTATTGGGTCACCACTGATGCCAAATCCCCCATTTAAGATTTTTCCCTTACACACAAATAGTTCTCTTCTGTTTTGCATTTAGAGCACTCGATAAAATACTTGTAAATAAAAAGACAAGATTGGTTACAAAACAATTTTACGAAATAAGATTCCCCACTCCTGAGTGATGTGAGAAAGAAGAGACGAGTTGCTGAAGGGGATAGTTAAGAGTAAGTTGAATATTTCAGAAATGGTTAAAGAAATGGTTAAGAACTGATTATATCTAGAAATATTATTGAATAATAATCTGAGCAGATGTGAAAAAGAAGATGCTTGAGCTGATATAGGTAAAAGTATAAAAACGAGCAGACAAACAATATCAGAGAATTAGGGTTTCCACCTCTGGAGGCCTCTTGTTTCATCAGGGGACATGTCTGTGACATTGTGGGAAAGGCTTGTGATGCTGTGGCCATACCAGTGATGTCTCAGGGCAGAGTGGGTGATGCCATGGGTTATGATATGGCAATAACTGATTGCCTGATCATCGCATCAATCTAGGAGAATACTACACGTGTCAAAACCAGACAGGTGGCAACCCTACAGGCATTGGTTTCTTGTGCATAAAGTAAGCAAGTAAAATTTAAGGGCAACACAAAGAAATTTTTTCAAAAGACAAAAATAAAGTAGTTAGGGCACAAGAGAAAAGGGATGAGTACAAAGGAAAAAGTCCATGAAACATTTAGGGAAAGTTGAATAATGCTATAATTAAAGCAATAAAAACATAGTAATGATCTTGACTGCATTTTGAAGGTGTGGTTGCTTGGCAGAAATGTGATCTGTTCTGACCAGCCTTCCAGCATTTAAATATGACACCATGGCTTCCTTTTATAGGGCAAAATTAATAGGGGACACTTTGGGTTTTGTGTATATCGGTTTCAATGGTTCAAGTTCACGCTCAACTAATGGCAGTGCAAGTGTACACCCACCCATGTCCTGCCTTTCTGGGTGTGAGTTGGACCTACTTGTGTAGGGTTGTGTTTGCAGTAACTTGTGCAGGATTTAGCAACTAATTGCAGCCAATGCACATATGGGGAAATTCTTGGAAAGAATGGGTAAAATTGATTCAATTTTGGCCAAAATCCTTTGATTTCCAAAAGATTTCAAAAACACTTCTTCAAGGTTCCAGGAGGTCCCCATAGGCTAAAATAGCAATTCAGCAGGTTTAAGTTGGTGAAGTGTCAAATTTGAATTTTTTAAAGATACAGTACTTTGATTTTTGAATGGTCGAATTTTAAAATTCGATTCAATTTTTTTCAATTCATAATGAATTTTGATGCTCAAAATATCTAAGTGCTCAATCAATTTAATGTGTGGTCAAAGTAGCCAACAATTAATTTTTTTGAATTTTCACTTCGACCCTTAGTAAATCTGCCCCAATGTGTTTATGTGTCTTTAAACCTAATGAACTCTTACTTTGCTTGTCTTTCCTGACATTTCTAAGGGAGTTTTACTTTGAAAGCAGCAAGTAAGTTGCAGGTAAAACTTAGTCCCTTTGTAAAATGTATAATTAAGCAATAGAATTCTTAATGAATCAGATGCAATTTGAGAGTGGGACTGGCCAGATATGGGATGACTTGACGTAGTTGGCCAGCTTAAATATATTGCAATATATGGACAAACAATCCCTGTTGTTTAAAGGGTAAGGCATTTTTTAGTAGCTGTATGCACAAAATGTCTCAATGTCTTTAATATATTGATAATGGGTTGAGTGCAGAGGACCTCTTGTATTTGTCTATATGTATTTTGTGGTCACAGCCTCATTGCACCCCCACCTAATGTTTTTAAAAATTAGTGGTGAGCACAACTTTCCTTGTTTTCTGACATTTCTAACACCAGCAGATTTAATTTTGACTGCTCCTATGTCAGCAGTAAAGTATTCTTATAATTCATTTTCATTTGCATATCATTATCCAAAACAACAATTATAATTAACAGCACAAACCAAACATGCAGTTTTGTTGTTGCTATTATTAGATGAGTTTCTTTAATTAGCACATTATTAATGCAATGTAAATTTGAAGTCAACTTAAACAAAATACACTGCAAATTCACATTTAATCTAACATTGATTGAATAATAACAACATGTTTATCACTGTGGGTGTGGGTAGAACAAGGCACAACCAAAATATTAATTTCATTAATTAGAAATTTGTGCCTAGATACCAAGCCAAGTATATATTATCTTTCTACAGGAGAAGAAGTTGTGTATAAAAATTGGGGAGTTTATTACTATTATATTTATTATATATAAAATAATTATTGATTTATTATATATAAAGCTGAAAAAGTTGAATGTTTGAAAAAACTGGTAGCACATAGCATTGCTGCATTTGGCATACACTTTATTCATGAGGAGTGGGAGAGGGTGGTCACATAAGCATCCCCACCCCCTATCTAAACCCTTATTTTGAGATCTGCAACCTTTTTTTTAGTTTTGAGCAACATTCAGATGTAAAAAGGGTTGGGGAGCAATGTAAGCATGAAAATTGTTACTGGGTGGTGCAAAATTAGCGCTGTGATTGGCCTCTATGTAGACTGGCA
Organism: Xenopus borealis; assembly: GCA_024363595.1. Classification (NCBI taxonomy): domain Eukaryota; kingdom Metazoa; phylum Chordata; class Amphibia; order Anura; family Pipidae; genus Xenopus; species Xenopus borealis. The sequence continues at coordinate 16,055,810 of CM044433.1, forward strand.
ACATACAGGAGTCTCTATTCGGAAGTACATCTAGTTGCCTCCCAGACAGAATTTAGAAAATATGCACCTGCTTTGAGGCCACTGGGAGTTACATCCAAGAGGTTGGTGAGCAACATGTTGCTCATGGCCCCTGCTTGGGGACCAACTTGTACATAACATAAACAAGAAACCCTCTACTTACAGATCTTGGATAAAAATATTCTGGGCATGAGAAATAAAAGTTGTACTCTTGTGACCACTCAGTGCTTTTTATGCCCAGTGTTTATATAAAAATAATACCTTATAGCTGCTCTTCCTTTTTCCTCTGCGATTTTAGGGCTGATCTGATTCCATTGCATTTTACTACAGTCATTGTAACCAGAAATATTTCTTGATTTTCAGAATAAATAGCTTATTTTGCCCTTTCTTAAAGACTAGGGATAGGGATTTGTATATGCCTTATTTAGATTCACATAAAATTTGTATTTTTGTAAATTTGCAATAGAATTCCAGTAAACCTTTTTTGATTAAAAAAATGTGAGAACAAACCCCCATTCATGGCAATGCATCTGGCACAAGAAAAAACTTTAATTGACCCCAATGCCTTTAGCACGATAAAAATAAATGTGAAAATACAGCCTTTGATTCAAACATTCATTGACGCCAATGTATTTCACACCAGAAAAAATTCCGATTGACTTCAAGGAATTTTGCTCAAGAAATAAATGCGAGAACAAATGCCCATTGAAGTCAAGGCATCTGGACAAGAAAAAAAAACACTCAGTGACCCCATGAATTTGGCACGAGAAAAACATGAAAGAATACGCCCATTGATTCCAATGTATTTGGCATGAGAAAAATCACCCATTAACGTCAACGTATTTCACTCAAGAAAAATAGCTTTTTGTCTTTGGGCACAGGAAAAGAAATGCAGGAAAAAAAACTGACAAGGAATTTGGCTAAATTTTCAGAAGTTTCACAAATTTTTTAGGGCAGTTTCACTTATCACTCATACTTTGTGTGAAAGTATGGAGGGGTGTGTGTATGGATGCTGTGTTTGGAGAGGTTGAACTTGATGGACTTTGTCTTTTTTCAACCCACTTTAACTATGTAACTATGTAACTATGCAACAATTGATAGCGTATATATGAATAATCTGGTTGCTCGTCTCTAAATCTGCCCAAACCTGTCCCTAATACTTAAAGATAATTCTCTCTAATGCTTTATATATATATATATTCCCACAGTACCAGCACTCAGACCATTCATATCCAGTGGTGCTCGATCAATATAAATGGTATACTGTCACGAAGGATCCGCACTCACTGATTCCAGGTGAAATAAAGGTGTTTTTATTTTAAACAAAAAGCATGTTAATCCGACATCACGAAGGATCCGCACTCACTGACTCCAGGTGAAATAAAGGTGTTTTTATTTTAAACAAAAAGCATGTTTATCCAACGTTTCGGTCCCACCTGGGGACCTTTCTCAAGGATAATGTATCCAAGAACAAGTGTTACCTAAATACCCTCAAATACAAAAGTAGGTTCAAACCATCAATGTAAAATTTCTGTCTTCCAAAAAACAATCGCAACCAGGGTTCTCTCCTTCCCTTCAGAAGTACTACACCTGCGGAAAAGAGACACACGCGCAGAGAGAATCAGAGAGAGCTGTGTTGGCATTGCGACCTGGAGGTAAAATCGAATACAGGACTATACGCTGAAGTGGTAAGCCTGCGAAGGAAAAACGTGCGCAGAGAGACTTAAAGAGCGCCGCACCAGCACCGCGACCTCAGAGGCGAAGCCGCACATCATGTTGCGCAAGGGATCTAACCTCGAGAAAGGACGATTCCATATTTTAAAGCAGTTTTAAGAAGAAGCTTTTTGTAAGTGCATTATTATTTATTAAAATACCTTTTAAGAAACTTTCCACACATGCCGCTCTTATTATCTGTCCAGATTGGGAAGCTGACGGAACAACTTGGGCTATAGATAAATGCCATACTACACTTAAACGTTCGTGAGTATAATCGGACACAGATTCGATACTGTGTGGGTATCGATTATACAGTAGTGTTTCAAAAAATCCCTTTATCACACGTGCACACAGTTTGATGGTGATAAAAGATTACTCTTAATTTAAATAGCACATAAGTAAGAAATCACTTATGGGCGTATGACTAACACACTGATAGTGGAATAAATAGCTCACGCTGCTGGGTGAAATCTGATTTTGTTTAAATACTACACTATATTTTCGTTTTTTTGTTTTTTGTCTCCTCTTGCCTTTGAGGTACAGTCAGCAACATTTTTCCTTTGGAAATTTTTCTGAACCTAAATACCCTCCCCCTTAGGTGAATTCTGACGCCAATGTGACATCATAAGTCCAAAATGAGTCATCATTACATCATGGACAAACACGGCAATGACTCTTTGTAATGATGACTCATTTTGGACTTATGACGTCACATTGGCGCCAGAATTCACCCAAGGGGGAGGGTATTTAGGTAACACTTGTTCTTGGACACATTATCCTTGAGAAAGGTCCCCAGGTGGGACCGAAACGTCGGATAAACATGCTTTTTGTTTAAAATAAAAACACCTTTATTTCACCTGGAATCAGTGAGTGCTGATCCTTCGTGACAATATATATATATATATATATATATATATATATATATATATATATATATAAAAGCAGAATTACATTTCCATCTCTCTTTATATGCATGCTAAGATTGTATTACTCTTTCCAGCAGCTGGCTATCGCTGAGTTCTATCGCTGACTTTAATGCCTACTGTTATTCCTAAATTATTATCTTTAGTCATCTCTGATTTGTGTAAATGTATTACTTTGAAGGATTTATACTGCAGGTATGTAGGATTAACCTCATCTCAGCAAGGTCTTTTTGTTATATATTAAAGTACGGTGTAGAGGAAGAAAATATTGTAATTACTGAAATTATTTTTTTCATATCTGTTTATCTGAGCTTTAATGTCACTCGCATTGCTTTATTTCTGGCGGATTTTCTGTTGGCGCACAGTAACACTGGGAATATCAGTAAGATCTCATCTGACCTGGAAAAATTGCATTTTACACGTTTATGTGGTGGAAGCAGCTTTACCTCATTGAGATAATGCATTGTCTTATTACATTCCCTCTGCAGCTGCCACTCTGCCAGATATTCAAATTTATAAATGAACTGTGACAAGTCATTTAGCTGGTAATTCAGTGACAAAATGTAATAATATACTCCCAGTACCCTGTAGTATTACTTTTCAATGGAAACAAGAGTTAAAAAATAGGAACTGCACAGTAAGATGGCTTAACAATATATTAGAGCTGGCTACAAATGCCTTATTCTGTAGTGAAAATGTTCACAAGATGATTAAGTGAGCAAATAGAAAATAGAAACAAAGGTCAAATTCAGGGTTTTCTTTTTAAAAAAAAAATGTTTTGCACTTCTGTAACATGATCATTAAACATTGATTTCTGTTTTCTCTGGTATTGGTTATCTTGGAAACAGGGTTGTCTGTGCTCTTGAGTACAGTATCTCCTTTACTGTAGATGTCTGTACAACATGGTATAAATAATTTTGCAATATAAAAATGAAACAAACACAACAAAAAGTCACCTTGGGTAACTTTAAAAGCTGTTTTTCAATTTTTTAACATAAGGTCAGCTCTTCTTAAGTACAGAACACAATAGTACTGCCATCCCCATCTGCTCCAATGCGAAGAGGGTTTGAATTAAAATTTTTGACATAAGTTGAATTATTGAATTATTCTTTTAAAAACTTTTATGCAGAAACTGTATTCATTGCAAAAAAAAACTGGATTGTAAAACTTTGGCATCTGAGAGGTGCTGAATTTATGTAGAAATCAATGGGAGGCATATTAAACCAATTTTAAATGTTTCCATGTGAGTTTTTGAATTTTGACACATTGACAACACATTAAAAAATGTAACATTCAATTTAACATAAACTCTAACAATACACAAATTAAAATTTTGATAAATAGACCTTCCCAGATGTAAACACAGAGCACCTAAGGAGGGCAGTATTGGAAACAGCCCTGGTAATGCAGCTGACTTTCCATGCCAGGCAAGCAATAGCTATGCCAACTACAAGCTATAACTGCTAGTGATGGGCGAATCAGCTGCATTTTGCTTCGCCGGATTTTTCGCGAATTTCTAGAGAAATTCGTTTTGGACGGGCGCATCAGTTTTTGGACAATGGGTGCCGGCGAATTTTCAGGGCAAAATTTGCTGGCATTTCACGAATTTATTTGCCTGTGGTGAATCGCGGGGATTCGCAGCGAATTCACACAGGTGAATAGATTCACTCCATCACTAATAACTACTTCTTCAGGAGCAGAGATAACTCTGATGATGACAAAGTAGATGTCATGGTCATGGTGTAAGATCATTAAACCTGTGTGTAACACTATTTAGGAAATGGAGTGCCTTATTCTTTGAACAACACCAGATGGATTACCTTAAAGGGGTTGCTCACCTTAAAAGTAACTTTTAGGGCAAGATTTATCAAGGGTCGAATTTCGAAGTGAAAAAACTTAGAAATTTGACCATCAAATATTTTTAGAAGGGGCTTTCAATTGAAAATGGACTGTTGTCGAAAAGGTCTGTTTTTGATTGAATAAAAATCATTCCAATCATTCGTTTGAATCGTTCAAAAAAAAAAAATTTTTCAAAAATTTCAAAAACACTCCTTAAAGGTTATAGGAGGTCCCCCATAGGCTAAAACAGCAATTTACCAGGTTTAAGGTGGCAAATGGTCAAATTAGAATTTTTTAAAGAGACAGTACTTCGTTTTTGGATGGTGGAATTGGTAAATTCAAATCAAATTTTTTCAATTCAGAATTTAGGCCTATTCGATAGTCAAAGAATCCAAAAATTACTTCGAAATTCGAATTTTTTTAATTTGAATTTTCACTTCGACCCTTGATAAATCTATCCCTTAGTATGGCATAGATTCCAGTTTTCAAATGGTAGTCACTGACCCAGTCTTAAAAAAAACTACACTCTTTAAGGCTACAAATATATTGTTATTTGTACTTTATATTACTCATCTTTCTGTTCAGACCTCTCATATTCATATTTTAGTCTCTGATTCAAATTAATGTTAGGGTAATTTGGACCCTGGCGACCAGGATTGAATAACTGAAAACTGGAGAGCTGCTGAATAAAAAGCTAAATAAAATCACAAATAATAAAACATTACAACTAATTGCAAATTGTTTCAGAATATCACTCTCTACATCACACTAAAAGTTAGGCAATCATGGGTAGAGCACTGGTAACATGGACTTTTCCTCCCAAGTAGGCCTTTGTTGTACTGAAGGAAGAAGGGGTAGCCACATTGAATTTCCACACAGATCTTGATCTCTCAAAGAACTTGGGAGCCAGTTGGAAGGAAACTATTGACTGAAAAGGTTCAAAATCTCTTTGGCTGGTGCTTATATGATTGTTACTCAGTGTACTTGGGGTATAGATATCCAAATTACAGAAAGACTATTTGTATGGAAAACTCTAGCTCCTGAGCATTCAGGACAACAGGTCCCATACCTGTACAAACTTCAATCATTTCACAGTTATATAAAACACTTGTATCCCTTGGATGGTACTTGAACTTTTCAGCTGTAGTTTTTACTAGTGATGGGCGAATTTATCCACCAGGCGCGAATTCCCGCGATTCGCCGCCGGCAAATAAATTAGCGAAACGCCATCGAAAATTTGCCTGCCGAAAATTTGCTGGCGTAAAAAAAAAACGCGCCACGTGTCAAAAAATGTGCCGCGACTCATTTCGCGAAACGGGATAGATTCGCCCATCACTAGTTTTCACCTGACCCCACTACACCTACAGTGTTGCTTTGCTGCAGGACTCCCTGAGCCTGACCTTACCCATACTTGCAGCCTTGTCACAGCAGAGTACTAACACTTTCTGGCCTCCTAATTGTAGCCTCTGGCTGCTACACTAACTACTATGATCATGCCTCTCAATCCTAGATTACATTTTTACTGTTTTCTTCAGTAGGAACCTCCCTCTATTTGGAGTGATGTGTGACATATGATTGAATGTTAAGGTGTATCAAATAATCACCTGGACCTGTTTAAATATGGCAATATGGCAAGGGTACCGCTTGCAGAATTTAAAATATGTAATATGTCCCAAACATACAAAAACAATAAACATTCTGTACACACATAATGTATTTATATTATTGAATTTGGTCCAAATATACATATAAAAGATATATTAGATAGATACTCATACACAGGATAGCCATGACATTAAATGCAAATATCTAAAATATCTGAAAATGTTTGGTTACTTAAAAAAAAGAAATAACAACAAAATGTTTAAAAATGTTACAGTTTTGTTATTAGGGAAATTAGTCTCTCTATTCTGCACTCGTGAATGTTTGCTGAGCTTGGGAATTACAGTATAACAGTTTATGTTATGAGCCAAACTGTTTCAAACGTTGACCTTGATTAATGATGCAAAAAGTAGTCTATTGCCACCACCCGTCACAGCAAAAAGTTTAATTAGCCTTTTGTTAGTTATAAAGAATGTCAATCAACTCCTTTAAGCATGGCAGTAAAAGAATAAAGTTGCCTATTTGAACAAAACCCATTTATGTGGCCAATAAAGAACCCTTGGCTTGTTCCTAGTTTTTCTGTACTTATATTTGTTTTTTAAAGGGGTTGTTCACCTTTGAGTTAACTTTTAGTATAATGTAGAGAGTGATATTCTGAGACAATTTGCAATTGGTTTTCATTTTTATTGTTTGTGGTTTTATAGTTATTTAGATTTTTATTCAGCAGCTCTCCAGTTTGCAGTGTCAGCAATTTGGTTTCTAGGGTACAAATTATCCTAGCAACCCTGCATTGATTTGAATAAGAGACTGGAATATGAATAGGAGAGGGACTGAATGGAATGATAAGTAATAAAAAGTGGCAATAGCAATACATTTGTAGAATTACAGAGCATTTGTTTTCAGATGGTGTCAGTGACCCCCATTTGAAAGCTGCAAAGAATCAGAAGAAAATTGCAAATCATTAAAAAAACTATGAAAAATAAATAATGAAGACAAATTGAAAAGTTTCTTAGAATTGGCCTTTCTACAATATACTAAAAGTTAACTTGAAGGTGAACCACCCCTTTAAATGGTATGAGTTTAAATAAATAGATAAATGCTGTAGATATATTTTGATTTTAATGCATGATAATGAAGGATAATATGTGTACAATAAGGGGCCGATTTACGAAATTCATGTGAAATGATCGAAGTTCGATCGAATTCGTACAAATTTTTCATGAAATCAGATATGCAAATTTGGCCTCTTCGATCATTGAATATCAAATAGATCGAATAGATCGAATGATCGGATATTCGATAATTTGATCATTCGATGATCAACGAAATAAAAATTTTAAAGTTTGAACCTACCGAATTGTAATAGAAGCCTATGGGAAGTCCTGCTCGAATACCATTCGTACGATCGGAGCGTTCAATCGTTCGAATCGTACATTTTTTTCGAACACTCAAAGGAAATTTCACGATTTTTTCATGAAATCGAACGATCGGTATCTGATCGTACGAATTCATCGAGAAATCGTATTGCAAGCAAAACGATACCCTAAAACTATTCGATAAGCATTTGATGGTCGAATGCTTATCGAATTGCGAATTTGGCCGAGTTAATTTCCGGGAATAATAGTAAATTTGCCCCTAAGTCTAATATCACATAGAACACACAAACTATATTTCATTATGCACATACTGACATTGACATTAAGGAGTCTATTTGATAAGAATTCTTTTTCATTTTTGTTGCTTCCAGTAACAATAGAAGATCCTGTCAAATCTACAAAGCAACTTTTGAAGGATGACCCTCGGGTAACCATGTATTAAAAAAGTTTTAAAGAATCACACCCCCAACTATCACTGGACACTTGTTACTAAATCTAAAAACAAAGAAAAGTACAGTAACAATTTATTTTGTTATGATACCATTCTCCTTCGGATGGGCAATAGAGTAGATAAACCAGCACTACTAGCTCGGGATAGACAGAAAGAATGTTAATATATACTGTAGTGTAGCAGTGTAGCAGAGGGTACAATATCAGATATTGTACCCTCTGTGAGGTTGGAATTAATTTAAGCAAAGTGACTGTTTCCCTGCCAGATTTCCCAAATTAATTAATGCAATAACTGCATATAACAATTAGAGTTACAACGTTCCCTTACTTACCTATCACCCTCAAATGACCACACAATGACACAATTTATAAATAATAGAAGAAACACCATCATTATGCTATTTTATTCTTGGTTCAAGATGCATTTGTTTTTTCTGTTAGTACAAAACACACAGGCCCATGAACCCCTTTATTTTATTCTGCAGTAATGCAATAATAATTGTAAATCATAGGAACATTTGTATATTTATTAATGAAAAATTCAACTTAAAAATGTAATATTCTCCATTAGACACTTATTGAACTTTACATAAAGGATTTTTTAAGGCCTGCTTGTAGAAAATATTACTTTTTACTAAGAAATTGTATTATGTGCACTGTGCCCTGGCACAAACTATAAAATGTGCAATCTTTTATCCACTGGCTGATACAAATGGTACTTAGCTCCATGCATAAATACTCCCAAGGCTATGCACAAACTGACAAATCACAGAGATTTATGTACATACTGCAGCCTTTCAAGGACTGGTGTTCATGGAAATGTACATAGGAGCACTATGTGAAAAGACCTTGCTAAACTAGACTAGTGTTTGCTGAGTATGGGACTGTATGATATGCAGTATATAATACACAGGGCAAAGATTTATCAGTATAAGATATTAGATGCCAATGTATCCTTCAGTTATTCACATGGTAAAATACAGTACCCTACATGCTGACACTTGAATTACAATTTTTTAAATATACTCTCCTTTTACAAGGATATATGTTATACTGTAAATGCATAGCATGTAGAAATTAAATAGTGTTTGTTCATTAACATCTATTAAAATCTCCAACCGAGAGCTGAAATAGAGTGAAAGTGCTGAAGTGCAACACTCTCCTATACTCCTCAGAGCTCAGCTGGGACACCAATGACAGTATAGGTTTTGTGCATATTTGTTCTCCCAAACATATGAACCTGCAAGGGTACGGGAGACTGAATCTGTTCAATCAGAAAATGATTATCAACTGTGCCAAGCACAAATCTGCCTTGCAGCTGCAATTACACTGGATTTATGGGAGAAAAACTCTAAATTCTGTGTACAAACACAAAGTGCCTTGTGTCCAAAATTGCACTTTGTACACTGCACTGACAATGGTTTATGAGCAGATCAGACTAAAAATTTGAACTTCATAGATGGAAGCTCATGGATAAAAAGAATGAAACTTATGTTGGAAAGGCTAAAGGAGACTCTGGGACACACCATAAGGTAGTAAACCACCACACTTCTCCCTAAACAAGGTGAGCAGGTAAAAACCCTTCTCTGCCTGAGCAATATGCGAAGGCAAGACTTCCTCTTCTGCCTGAGTAGTGGGCATTGTTACTGAGGAACTCTTGGTAAATTACCTGAGATGCACGCAATAACTTCAGCATTTAGTTACATGAAGGCAACATTTGTTAAGGGATGAGGATTTTTTTGCATATCTGTGTGGCCTCTTATTTTTCTTGCTGCAGGTGCAGTGCTTTGAAGGCCATCCTTGAAAACCTAACGAGACCTTGCAGAATCAGCATTACCTAGAAAATTCTTTTAAACTTCATCCATCATTTCCTTGCCATGATTTGTATTGATTACTAAGTTTAATTTCATTAGTATTACTTTGGGCATTTCATCCATCACTTATTACATTTTTTCATCAGTCCGTCATTTCCATAGGACTCATTAAGACAAGCAGGGACTTGTTCTGCATTTATTGTATTTTGTCATGTTTTTGTTATCAGACTTTTACAGTAAGTTAATTTTGTTGCTTCAGCCAAGTTGTGAACCATTTGCTCTAATGAGTCTTATTTACATTTTTTATTCCTTGCATTTCCTGATGTAACTAGTACGGAACATAACACTGTCCAAGCATTTCTCTATGTAACAGAAAATTTATGAAATATCCTTTCCTAGGAAGTAACATCTGCATTTAGTTATACATAGGATAAATCAGCACTGTATAGTTACTGACAAAACTTTAAAACAGGTTCCTTATGACATTTTATTTAAAGAAAATCAATGTGGTTATCGAAATTGTGAGATGCTAACTTGACTTCCAGAAAAGAATTATGTATGTGCAACTCTACCCAGGACTAGTTCCCAAAGAACAGGAGTAGAGCACAAGTTACAATAGACCTTCTGTCTCATGCATACATGTTTTATGATGTTGCAGAACTATACCTCTGAGATGCACAAACTGAATTTCTGGACACCAGGAGATCTTGAATTAATAACAAATATTTATTTAGAACATAAATAGTAGTAGTCACATAGAAAGTAATATAGAACCAATGATTGAGTTGAGGTGGTCTCAGTAATAATTAACTTTATAGCATATCACACACACCAACAAACCACTCTGAGGACAGACTTCACCTTTGTCACACCATTTAGTGGAGTTGGATCACCTCCACTGAAACTTCCAGGGAAATCCTCTAACCTGATTTACTTCCCACTATGATCCTTATAATAATAGGCAGTATCTCTGATCTCTCACTCCTATATTGGAGCTACAAACTGCTCTTATCTCATACTCTTAGAGTGTACTATGACATGAGATCACCTACCACTACCGTATGGGATCTGTTATGAGAAAGCTCAGAATTATATAATAATAAAACAGTAGCTTGTACTTGATCAAATCTAGGATATAAACAAATCTTATTGGAAGCAAAACCAAAATATTAGGTTTATTTAATGTTGACATGATTTGCTAGTAGACTTAAGGTATGAAGTTCCAAATTACAGAAAGATCTATTATCCAGAAAGCCGCAGGTCCCTAGCATTTTGCATAACAGGTCCCATACTTGTATCTACCTGAATTAAAGCTGTGCTCCTCTAAAGAAATAACCATAGATGGCATTGGGGTGGGTGTGTAATACCTTTGGGTTGAGATTTGGACAGGACATAAAGCTACAAAGGGCTGAAACAATGCCTGGTAAGTAAGAATGTTATGTTTAAGGTTCTTTTTAATTGAATTGAATGAAATTTTGAAGCATTTCATATCAACATACTACTAAACTTAACAGTTTTTTCTTTACAGAACTGCCCCTGTAGATATACATCTACAAATCAATATATCATAGGTGTGTAAGACTACAACATTTTCAAAAAAATAAGAATATTTAAGAATATTCAAAGTCACCTTGGAGTTGCATATATAGAAGTATATGAATCGTATACTTCTATATATGCAACTCCAAGGTGACTTTGAATATTCTTATTTTTTTCAAAATGCTGTAGTATATGGTATATCTACAGGGGCATCACAATATGGTTATTATTAAATTTCTCTGTAAAATAAGAGCATGATTTTAGATATTATAGATTGTATTTTTAAATAAAGGTCACATACATTTCTTTTTACTGCTAGCTGTTCTTGACCTTCATTTTTTTTTAATTATATGAAAGTTTTTCTGGACATACTCATCTATCAATAGTGCCATTTCAGTTTAAACTGCATATACTCTTCATGCCTAACCTTTATAATATTTTCAGGTCTTTCTTTTGAGTTATAAATCAACAGCAGTATTTTATCAGTGCTTAAAGGAGTACTAACCTACATGAGTGTGTAGTTTCCTGTGTATAGACCTGCTGATGTCCCCAGTTTATAAACAGTAGTTTCCCACTAGTCCAGCACAACCATTACACCAAGAACCCTACCTTTAATAAGTTTTCAATACAAACACAAGTTATGACATCAGTCGACACAGATACCATGGAGGGCATGAATCGTCTGAATGCCATATCCTCTATTTGTCCGAATATGGAATCAAATCTGGGGTCTAATCTGCATGTTTAAATGACAGAAAAGTCAGACATTACATGAATTGTGAACAAAAATCTATCATAGCCAGTTATTCAGAGATTTAAAGGAGACATGTCCCCTGTGAGTCACTCTAAATTAACCCCTTTTCTCCCAGTAACTCACTGTCTTTAACTCTTACTCAAATTCTTATTTACTGCACACGCTTGTAAGGTGAAAAACATACTTTAAAGGATGGCCTGTAGGGGAATGCCTCTGCAGGAACCTATATAAGGAAGTGCAGGAGCTTAGAACTTTCTCTTTTTGCCTAAAACATCAAGGATTGAAGAAATTGGTGGTCTGAACAGGTGGGGGCTGTCTCTTTCAGGACCAGTAAGTGGCTAATTGTGAGGTATGAGCTTACTCTAGGAGTGAAAGACAGGCTAGTTAACAAGGACACTGCTCCAGTATAACAAACAAAGAAAAGTTGTGCCCACCACTAATTTTTAAAACCATTAGGCAGGGGTGCAACGAGGCTGTGACCACAAAATACAAATAGACAAACACAAGAGGTCCTCTGCACTCATCACCAATACATTTAAGACATTGAGACATTCCGTGCATACAGCCACCAAAAAATGCCTCACCCTTTAAACAACAGGGATCGTCCGTCCATATATTGCAATATATTTAAGCTGGCCAACTACGTCAAAGTCATCCCACATCTGGCCAGTCCTACGCTCAATTTCATCTGATTCATCAAGAATTCTATTGCTTCATTATGCATTCTACAAAGGGACTAAGTTTTACCTGCAACTTACTTGCTGCTTTCAAAGTAAAACTCGCAAACCTGGTTGCCCCTCCATTAGACACCAGTGGGATCACCCGACCACAGCTGGGAAGGGTGAAGTAGAAGGCCATTGGTCATATGACAGAATACTAGACCAGCAAGTGGCGCAACAGAAAATTCCATGGCTGGGTTCGCAAGACCAGTAATGTGTTACAATGGTACTGGGTAACTTCAACCTGAGAGAAAGACCGAATGGACCAATCAGTACTCATAAGGAGAGTAAGAAACACTGTGAGAGACTCAGGAAAAACTTCCAAAAAATTTGAACGATTTGGATTTTCACTCAATTTTATAGAGTTTTCCCCCCAATATGATTACATTCTGCTTTTAAAGTAATAAATAAGGGCAAATCATGGATTCTAGTTTGGTCAGACATTTTTATTTTAAAAAATCTGATACATTTTGATTTTGATAAATATCCACCTTAGTCTTGGGGGTAAATGTTTTCGACTGATAATCCAGGGTAATGGTTCAGCTAGCTGCAGAGAGAGATACAATACGGGTACAGTATCCATTACATTAGAACCCAATAAACATTTTTTTCAATATTAGATTAATTGAATATATTATATATATTTAATATATAATTCTACATTTTCTATAACAAAGGTATTTGTGAATGGCATTACTATTGCAAGCAGTATCTTTCTGGCTTTTTATAGTCTCTACACTGCTAGTTCTGACTCCTGAATCAAGAGAGAATGCAAGTAACAGTAAGGGATTAACACATATTGCTTTCTATTGCAATTATATGTTACAAAGTTCTGAAGTACATTCTCTTTAATTACTTAAACCAGTTTTTGGGTTGCGGGCCTCTTCAAGTTTCAGAAATGGTTTCAGAAAAGGAATTATAGTTTTTTTATATTGCTAAAAGATGTTTAGTGAGTGATGCAGTCTGTGGATGAGAATTAAAGGAAATAACCTGCTGAAATCAAATGTTTTTGAAATAAGTACTCGGAGTTAGTGGATAGTCGTGCTTTATACAAGCACTGAAGTAACGTCACGAAGTGAAGAGTATCCAGCCAATTCATTATTAGTAACTGCCTGATACAATATAAACTTTCAAGTGCTCGTTTACAAACACAAAAGGAAGCAAAATTGAGAATGTATTAATAAATGGTACATGAGCCCATACACACACACACTTTCATGTCCTATCTGGGAGCACCACTGTCACAAAGTAACCCTTGATTTATAGTCAGTTCCCTTACAATGTAGCATGTTCCCTTTTTCTTTCTGTACCCTTTAGGGGCTTTTTGTTGGAGCGATTGTAGTGTTAGAAAGCTGTTGCTGTGACGACATAATGTGAAAAAGGAGGGACTGATGTGGAAATTTTTATGAAATCATATTTCAGCATATGGTCGCCACCGATGCGGGATAATCGTCTTTGCGACCGACCTTTGCACAGTCGCCTGATCATTCTGAATACCATTCGATTTGTGTTCATCAGGCATGGCTGCAGCATGCCGGGTGTGGCGGAGGTTGGAATTGAGGAATACGGATCGTTGAGCAAAGGTGTACTTTTACGCGAATCAGCAGATGGCAGCGCATTCAGGAAAACGCACATACTTATCAGTACAAGCCATGCTAAGATTGCTCTGTGACTACGGGGGGAAGTGCCCTTTTGTTCTGATGTCTTTTGTTCCTACCTTCCCCTGCCTCCCCCTATCTATAGACATGCACCTGTGTACAGGTTCGACCAATTAGTTCATAGCATAACATGCTCTTTGATTAGATACCGCCCTTTGTCTTTGTCTATATATATAAATAAACCACTTGCAATTGTAAAGCAGGCAGAATACTGGACCCTAGCTGAGAGTGACTGCTGTGACGTTATTTCCTGGGGATTGCGCATCATCACCACATGATACACCAAGGTTTCCGGATCGATTGTGCAGTGAGATGAAAGATCGTTTAATTCACAATATCACTTATAAAGTAACATTAAGTGCAAAAAAGTCACATTCAATGAGAAAAATATGCTGGGTTTGGACAACTCTTAAACCAAATTCTGGATTCAACCCTAATTTTCACACAGTTCAGCAATCTCCCACATAGCTTACTACAGTGTAAAGTGTATGCTCTCCACCAGCCTTACATGTATTACAGTGTCCCCCAGCAGTCTTCTGCAGACCCCAGATCCCTCACCATCACTTCACACATTTCCCTACTCCCACCAGCCCTTTGCCTTTACAAAAAAGCCAATTTCTCACTAGTTCTGCAAAATATGTGTATGCAATGGGCTATAAAAGTATGTAAATGTATAACTTTGTGTGCAAACCGTTACCAAGGGTCAGATTAAGTCCAATGTCCCATGAGTGTCTATTTATACTACAGTTATAGCCATTAGCTAATTGAGTAATAAAATACTTAAATCATAACCACCTCCCTAGAGCTTGATATTCTATAGTGTAACCTACAGTAAAGTGGTTCATAAATTTGTTTATTGTGCTGTACGCAGTAAATGTGAAGGGAAGGGATCCAATCCTGTATTCAGTACCAAATGCTCTATTTCTTGTAGTTTCCATATAAAATATTGTAGAATATAAGACACTGCATTCAGAGAATCATATAAGACAAAAAGCAGATGACATTGTGACGACTTGAGAGGAAGTGTTAGTTGAACAAGAAAATGAGAACACTAATGAAAAGGTTACATCAAACAGTAGGAAACTGCACATCTGAAATTCTGCCAGAGGCGTGAAAGGAACTGCCGGAAGAAACAGCATGATATTTTGAAAATATATCTGGCTCTCTTTCATTATGGAGACAGTTGTCAAAATTCACAAAAAAATGACCCTCTGAATTCTTAATTTACTTTTCATCTTTAAGGAATTGTCATACACGTGTCTAGTGGAATGTTTCTTTTTTGTATTTGGAGTATGAAAGGATAGGATTATAAAGACTTTAAACAACAGAGGTAACACAATAGATGGCTTTATTATGGAATGTTTCTCTTTTTTCTTTTTTACAAGATTCTTTTATCGGTAGTGCTTGGAAAATGAGGTTTTCTGGATAAGGAATATCTCCATTTGTTTATTCCTTATTCACTACAGGAAGTGCAAACTCTGGTGGCTCTGGTGCTACAGGAGTCATGTGTCACTGCTACATGATATAACATTAGAACAGCACATCTTCACCCAGTTTTGTAAAGCTACTATTGTAACACTGATCCATTGCAATATAGCTGAAATGTATTTCAAATTACGACCCAATAAATACAGTAACAAATGTATATGTAGAGAGATTGCATCTTTGGAAAGACTATTAGTACATAGTTCTAAAAAAATCCATAATAAAGCCACCTATTGTGTTACCTCTGTTGTTTAAAGTCTTTATAATCCTATCCTTTTATACTCCAAATACAAAAAAGAAACATTCCACCAGACACGTGTATGACAATTCCTTAAAGTTGAAAAGTAAATTAAGAATATGACAGCCAGAAATGATTTTCCACAGGCACCAAATGGGTTTATTGTACTTGATATACAGTACGACCTGCTTTATTTTCTTGTGCACCCTGAAAAGATCAAGCTTTGCTCTAAACATGTCCCAGTTCCACTCTGTGGCCCATGATACAGGCTCTGCCTTAAGGAAAAGGAAAGCCTAAATCATAGGGTTGTACCAGATGTTATCCCCACCACCAGCTCCAGTATTAGCTGGTAGATTGCTCCTATTACTCCAGTCACTGCTCCCGTCTGCAGAAATCTGCACCAACAAGCACCACGGAGCAATCCTCTTCTTCCACTTATTCAATGCTCCTGGGCCAGTGCATTCTAAATAGTACCTTATAGAAACTCACATTAATTTAAATATAAGGGTTATCTCTAGGGGTGGGGTTGCCAATCAACTAATCAACCAACTATTGATTATAATCACTTAATTAAGACCCCAGGCAGGTACTCCACTGAAAAAGCACTGACCTGGGGCAGTATTGGAGTAAGTTCAACTCTACGATCATCTTCCTATCCCAGGGATCTTCCCTCGTCTGTGAGCTTGTGTAATAAAGCAATATTTTAGCTTTTCGTATCTCTATTCAGATTTTGCTCTACAGCACATATGCACAGTCCAGACAGTCCACAAGCAATACCTGGAGCAAAAGAAAAGATGACAGTACAGCCTTAACTAGAATAGTACCCAAAGCCAGGGATTTTTCCAGTGAAGAAAAGTGCTAGCCTATGGTATTAGTTTAGCAATTATGAGCCTTTATTTTCCTTTAAAGGAGCAAAACATTACAGCCTGATGCTATTCCAAAACAGAAGTTGCCGTTAAGTAGAACTGAGGCTGATCCTCTCTACACCAAATTGGGTAACATCAATTACAAAGCGTTGTCTTATTATTACAAACAAGCAGCAAACAAGACAAATCTGTTTTCTTTTGGGTTAAAATAAAAAGTTTTACTTTGTGTTTGTGAAAAATCACTGCACAAAATCAACAGGAAATTCATAACATTTAATTATATGAATAATATGATTATGAATTTGAATATAGTTGCATTCTGTTTGCTGTAATGGATGATAAAAAAACATATTATAGATGCCAAGGAAGCAGTGTTCTTACTGGTCAATTTATCATGAAAGCTACAATGTATTCCAAGATGCATCCTTATTTTCGTGTTTCTGACATGGAGCTGAATTTTCTCCAACTCCTTATTTAATGGCATAAATAAATAATTCAGTCACAACAACAAATAGAGAAAATGACCCAATGTCAATTTACCTGTATTTTTCAGGTCACCCACAGAAACCAAGTCAGTCAATGACAATAATTTGCACTTGTATCTCATGGTACATCCATCATTAAAATGCACTAAAATGACTCCCAAAGCCTCATAAGCAGTCTGTCCTGTAGGAAGTATAGCCTGGGTGGTGGAACAGAGGCATGGCTGAGGTGAAGCAGGCATGGCCAAGATCTGGGTCGGTATGTAGACAGGTGTTCTTTTCTGACAAACTCTATTTGGACTTCATTTTTAACATGTGTGATAATTGTTCCATTTTCTGGTTTATTCAAACAGGCAGAGAGGCAGATTCAGAGGGGCAGATTCACTAAAGGGCAAAGTAACGAATGTCACTTCACACTCTAACGTCAAGCAAATTTTCACTCTGGAGAAAGAGCGTTACAATGCCAATTCACTACAATGCGGATTTTACTAAACATTACCTCTTGAGCCAGACTTGTCTTTGCCACCTCAGACCTGGCGAAGTGCAATAGAGTAGATAGGAGTTCATCAAAAAATAGTTGAAAAAGTCCAAAAAAAAGCTAGTGTCTTCATATTTACAGGGTGCTAGACTGTAAAAGATCATATTTATTTTTTTTTTGGCATTCCAGGCTTCCTCCTACTTTTACTAACATATGGAACATAAACTATTCAGTGGGCACATGTTTAGGGTAATATAACAATTCTATTTCCTTTTATTAAGTAATGCTAGGGCAACTTCACTTTGCTTGACGAAGTAACGCTAGCACAACTTCGCCAGCATTTGGCGCCCTGGATGAAACGTTGCACTTTAGTGAATTAGCGTTGTCTGAGCAAATTTTTGTCTGACAAAGTTTTGCTATGGCTGCAAATCAAACACTGGCAAAGTTGCACTCTTTAGTGAATTTGTCCCAGAATGCCTAACTAGTGGTAGGTGAAGAGGTAATGTGCCCAACAGCCCATGCCTCCTCTGCCTACCATTAGCTGCCTGTTCATTTGTATGCAAATGCACAGTCCGTGATTTTTTCCATGTATTTTCGATGTCTTGGTATTTAGAAAAAGCTATGGTTATTCAGGGAGCCAGTTCATTGGGCAGAGTGCAAAAACTAGTTTATGATGTACTAATTATGAATGTTCTAAAAGCCATTGCATAAATATAGGCATATTTGGGAAGAATATTACAAATATTTATAATGTTCGAATTTTAAATTTAATGCAAAATAGTGAATTTTATTTTGCTAAAATATATGAATTGGAGTTAAAGTTTTCAAAACCCTAATGCTCGATATTTATCAAGCACAAAAAAGACTTGAAAAAGAAAAACTTCAGCATCTGAAATGAAACGTCCCCGAAACGTTACAACTTTGTATGATGTGGGCTAAATAAATAGTTTTTTGTGCACTTTTGCAAATCGAATACAGTGTGCTGCTGGTTTCCTTTTAGCGCTAGCCACTTAGGGGCAGATTTACTAAATTGCCATAAATTCATAAATTTTCAAAAAGATTCGAATTTCAAATATGCAAATTAGGCAAATCTGACCAAATTCGACCATCGAAAATTCGAATGATTTGAATATTCAAATTTAATTTTATTTGAATATTCAAAAATTCGATGGTCGAATACTTCCCCTTTAAATTTAAATTTGATCACCTACTTTGCCAGAATAAACCTACCGAAATGGGGATCGAATAAGATCGAATAAGAAAAATTAGATCAATCACTTGAAAATCGTTCGAATATTCGATTCGAATCTGATTCGAATATTCGATCAAATTTTTCCTATTAGATCGTTTGATTGATCGAATTGCGCTAACAAAATTTGAATTCTAATTTTTTTAATTCCCCACTATTCCCTGGTCGAATTTCGAATTTTTTTTTCATTCGAAATTCAACCAATAGTAAATCTGCCCCTTAGAATTTTAGTGAATCTGCCCCAAGGTTGGCAGGTTTGAAATTCAAATTCTGATACACAAGACAGCAATTTTAATGTACACTTTTGTCTATTATTATAGCAATAATTCAATCTGCTATAATAGAGTTGGAATTAAGGGCATTTAACAGAGCACAGGTATAGCATGTGTCACTCTTTGAGACCCATTTATTAAAGGCCCAACTGTAGTGGTATTAGAGCTTTTTAAAACCAAGATTATTTGTTTTCTCTAAGACCATGACTGCCATAACATTTATTAAAAGATCCAAATACAGTATAAAAAGTACAAATAAACAAAAATTCTGAATGATACAAAACCCCTACAACTTCCAAAAATTTGAGTTTTTCAGATAATTACTAGTGAAAAAAAATTCTGAATGGCTAAAAAAGTCCAATAGGATCAGCGCTCCCATTGACTTCTATAGGACCTTGACTGCTTTTACTTGCAAATCCGTGGATTTTACACATCATAAATCTTAAGTTTTAAAGAAATTTAAAAACACAAATTTTAAGAGAAATAAATGTGATTTGTGAAAAAATAAAAATGAAATGTTAGTAAATCTGCTCTTTGTGTATGTTCTGCTACTCTGACAGCGTTGTACAGTTGGTATGTAGTGATGGGCGAATCGGCAGAGAAATTTCTAAATGTGCGAAACGGCTAAAAATTCACAAACACGGGGGTCCATTGCCGGCAAATTTTCACCAGGCGAAATCTATTGTATTCTTTCTAATTGCATTTATTTGATCAGAAATGTGCTCAAATTAATTTATTCTGGTAATAACCCAGAGCAAAGCTTTATGTCCTTATGAAGTTATTTCATTACATTAAAAAACTACTATAATAATACATATCATTCACACATTGTAGGAAATTAGCATTCAAAACAATGGTAGTTCATCAAAGCTTTCTTTATTAAATTGTCTGTGTAGAATCATCAAAGACAACTCAAAGAGATCCCAGATTAAATTATCTCGAATGCCATTTTATACTTTGTACATATTTGTCCCCCCTCAGAATGGATGCAATGATTACTTTGGTGCTGGGAAGTGATGTTTTTTTTTTCTAAACTGATTCAGCTGAAGAAAAAATTTAGTGCTCAATTCTAATTTCTGTTTGTCCTTATCTACTGTAAGTCACAGATGGTCTTCTGAAGAATCAATATTTGCCACCAAAGATCTATTTCCAAACACCTTTATACTACAGAGAGCACATTTAAAAGATACCGTGGGATAAAAAGAAGGTAGCACAATGAAAGGAAAATATTTTCAAATAAAGCTGAAATATAATTTTGAAATTACATGGATAGACTTCACATCTGTCAACAGAGATATAAATACATATATTGTCATTTTGCCACCTTTCCTATCTTGTGCTATCAAATTCTTTTTTGTGTATCATATTTTACCTGAACTTGACATAAACTAGTATTTTGACATTATATCCCGCAATACAAACAATCAGTCATTTCAGAACATTTTTACTGGTACTATATGTTTGTTTGCT
This sequence comes from Xenopus borealis, assembly GCA_024363595.1. Taxonomy (NCBI): domain Eukaryota; kingdom Metazoa; phylum Chordata; class Amphibia; order Anura; family Pipidae; genus Xenopus; species Xenopus borealis. The sequence continues at coordinate 16,076,758 of CM044433.1, forward strand.
AATCTATTGTTTTAGCAGGTGCATATATATATA
>CM044433.1:16078227-16127119 GCA_024363595.1 Xenopus borealis
TTCAGCGAAGCGAAACAGGGTAGATTCGCCCATCACTAGTGACAAGTCAAGATAAAACAACAAGGAAGTCATATGTTAAAGTGATGATTAATGTTAACTTTTAATATAATGTAGAATTACTCATTATAAGCAACTTTTCAATTGGTCTTCATTATTTATTTTGTATTGGTTTTAAATTATTTGACATCTTTCCAGCGTTCGAATGGTGGTCACTGACCCCATCTAAAAAATACTAATACTCTGTAAGGCTACACATGTCTTGTTATTGCTACTTTTTATTACTCATCTTTATATTCAGACCTTCCCCTATTCATATTCCAATTTCTTATTCAAATCAATGCACAGTTGCTAGGTAACCTAGCAACCAGATTCCTGAAATTGCAAACTGGAGAACTGCTGAATACAAATCTCAATAATTAAACAAAATCACAAATAATAAAAAATGAAAACCAACTGCAAATTGTCTCAGATTACCACTCTCTCCATAATACTAAAAAGAAGAGCAAAGGTGAACAACCCCTTTAAGAATACAAGAAATCCTACTTTTTAGACAATGGGTGTACAAAATATGCTGTTAGGGTTGGGCTACTATAATCAATAATGGGTTGGATTCAATGTCATGAGAAAAACTAATCTCCTTATTCAATTTCTAAATTTACCTATAGGGCCAGATTCAGAGCAATGAGAAAATGTTATTCTATGGTTAATCATATGAAAACGTACGTATGGCTTCTGGACTTGTATTAATATTTCCATCAGATAAGTGTTTCTCATTAACTAAAATCCAACCCAATGCCGGATTTTTGGAGGAAATCACTGAATTCATTTTTTGGTATATAAACTAATGGAAAATGTTACCTCACTCCAAAAAGTTTTATGGTTAAAGGGAAACTTTCATGGGAAAACATGTTTTTTTTTTTTTTTTAATGCATCAGTTAATAGTGCTGCTCCAGTAGACATCTGCACTGAAATCCATTTCTCAAAAGATCAAACAGATTTTTTTATATTCAGGTTTGAAATCTGACATGGGGCTAGCCATTTTGCCGATTTCCCAGCAGCCCCTGGTCATGTGACTTGTGCCAGCACTTTAGGAATTGCTTTCTGGCAGGCTATTGTTTGGATGAGCAAAGGGGCACAATTGTCTCACCAAGGATACTGGATAGAAGAACGTGACTTAGAAAGGCAGGCCAGACAACATAGTGTGGAAGAGGCAGGCTGGGCCAGCACAAGTAGAATAGCGAATAGTCAGACAGGCCGGGATCAGGATTGGAGAACACAGAGTCAGTGGACAGGTACAAGTTCAGGATTGGAGAGATCAGAATGGTTAGCAGGCAGGCAAGGGTCAGGATACAGAGTTCAGAATAGTCAAGCAATGCAAGGTCAATAACCAGGAGAATCATGAAGAATAGAACACCCTGGAACTTAGAAAATAGAACTTAACAATGGGCAAGGTATTGTACACTGAAATCCCTCTAAATAGTACTTGAATTTAACACCATTCGCCATGGCGTCATCATGCCAGTGTCAATGTGCCTATGAATCCTGGAAGTGCGTGTGCAGTAAACCAGCACAAGAGGAAAAAGGCTGCATGTGGTGGGCGACCCCGCCGCCCACTAGACCAACTGGGTGAGTCCTTACATTACCCCACCCTCGAGGAGGGGCCACTGGACCCTCAATCTTACCGGGGACCTGGGATGGCACTGTCTCCTATAGTGGTCAGCCCTGACACCAGATTTGGCCAAACTCTTTACCAACACTGGAGGAGGACAAACTTTCTGGTGGACCTGTATGGCAGGTTTCAATTCAGAAACAAAAAGTAAGATAACTTAAACATATCAACTTGAGACAGACAGAGGTATGGTTCACAATCTCCACAATAGGGTATGGACCAATAAACCGGGGCCCCCACTTAAGGAATGGGATTTTAAGCTTCATATTCCCTGTGGATAGCCAAACCAAGTCCCCAACCTGATATTTGGGTACCTCTCTATGGAGCTTATCATCTGCTTTTTTTTGAGTGGATGAAACGGCCGAAAGGGAATGATAATATATTTTTATATGACCACACTTATATGAGAACAGCCAATTCCTATGATGGACGAATGGTTATGTGTCAGAGTGTAATAATAATAACATTTATATAGTTACATAGTTAAATTGGGTTGAAAAAGGACATCAAGTCCATCAAGTTCAACCCTTCCAAATTAAAAACCCAGCATACACACACACACACATCTCCACTCAAACACAAACCATACAGTATATGCCCATAACTATACTAACTGTAGAGTTTAGTATCAAAATAGCCTTATCTGTCCAAAAAATCATCCAAGCCCCTCTTAAAAGCACCAACAGAATCAGCCATCACATCATCACCTGGCAGTGCATTCCACAACCTCACCGTCCTGACTGTGAAGAACCACCTACGCTGCTTCAAATGAAAGTCCTTTTCTTCTAGTCTGAAGGGGTGGCCTCTGGTGCGGTGATCCTCTTTATGGGTAAAAAGGTCCCCTGATATTTGTCTATAATGTCCTCGAATATATTTGTAAAGTGCAATCATGTCCCCTCGCAAGCGCCTTTTTTTCCAGAGAAAACAACCCCCTCTAACCAGTTTAGTTGCACGTCTCTGTACTCTCTCCAGCTCATTTAAATCCCTCCTAAGGACTGGAGTCCAAAACTGCACTGCATACTCCAGATGAGACCTTACTAGGGATCTATAAAGAGGTATAATTATGTTTTCATCCCTTGAGTTTATGCCCTTTTTATGCAAGACAGAACTTTATTTGCTTTAGTAGCTACAGAATGACACTGCCCAGAATTAGACAACTTGTTATCTATAAAAACCCCAAGATCCTTCTCATTTAAGGAAACTCCCAACACACTGCCATTTAGTGTATAACTTGCATTTATATTATTTTTGCCAAAGTGCATAACCCTGCATTTATCAACATTGAACCTCATTTTCCAGATTGCTGCCCAGTTTCCCAACTTAGACAAATCACTCTGCAAAGTGGCAGCATCCTGCATGGAACCTATAGCTCTGCACAATTTAGTATCATCTGCAAAAATAGAAACCGTACTTTCAATGCCCACATTCAGCCACATGCCCCTATCTTTCAGACAACACCAATGGCCCAAGGTAGAGTAGGTGCAGGGAAGGGTAATGGTTGGTTCATGTTTCCTTTAGAATAAGTTTTTTGTACATGGCACACCATGAGAAGAGTCCACTAATCTATTGACAGAATCCAAAATGTCAGCAAAAAGATGGGACCCCTGTGCTAGAGGTGTTTTCAACCTCATCTAGAGGCTGAGGGCCAGTTGTAAGGGGTAAACTGTTTTTCATTTCAATATCAGTAGATAAGAACATCCACTCCCTTTCCAACAATATTGGGAGGGTTTACATTATATAATATATGTTTGTGTACACCCATTTGAATTTACAGTAATCATCCTCAAAATGTTATAAAAGTTTGTGCCAAGAGGCATGTCCTTCGCAAAGGCCTCATGTTCCACTTTAATGGCACATTGACTGCTTTCCCAAAGCAAAACTCATCTTTGTTCTGTTATTGAACTCAATAAAACCTCATTCTATTTGAAATAGCCTTATCTTGGAGTTTTGATTTACACATAACAAGGTCATAACAATAAAATTATCAACAGGAAGTATGCACCCCAGAACAAGACTTAGAACAATGCTCAACAGACGTTTCTCTAGGGAAGCAACAGCCACCATTAAGGTGGAAGCTAGACATTAATCTTTACACTTGAAACCCCACTTGATAACCTCCCCAGTTACCCAATCAATGTGGGGGGGGTGTACCTGAAGCCAAGGTAACCCCAGAATTAACGAGAATGAAGAACCATCAAGAACATGAAAGCTAATTTTTCACAATGCATATTGTTTACACAAATGGATAATGCCTTGGATTTTTGGGTTACCAGACCTGACCCCAGTGGGCTTTTATCAATTGCAGAATACCTCATAGGAGGTGTAAGGGGAATATTATACCTTTCTACGAAGGCAGCATCTAAGAAATTCCCCCCAGCACCAGAATCCACCAAGGTTGAAACTTTTACTGAACCCCCAGACCAAGACAAAACAACAGATACTAAGTTTTTGAGGCAAATAGGGGAGAAGAAATTTCCCTTCCCAAATGGAGCTCCCCTTCTCTGTTTAAGTTTTGAGGTAAATTTTTAAGGAAATGCCCCTTATACCCACAATATATGCATAGACCCAGGGATCTCTTCAGGCCCTTTCCTCAGGGGACAAGTATGTAGCCCCCAACTGCATGGGTTCCCCCTGAGGTTTGGGAAATTACATTTTACATTTAATATGGAAACCAGTATCCCCCTTAGCCCAACTTTCTCTTTGCTTCCTATCAATTTGGATGGCTAACCTCATAAGGTCATCCAAAGTGGATGAAGGAGGGTAATTAACCAGGCTATCTTTGACAGAACCAGAAAGCCCCACCCGGAATTGCCTGCGAAGAGCTGTATCATTCCACCCTGTCTCAACTGACCAGCAGTGGAATTCGGTACTGTACTCTTTTCCCTTGGCGGGGTATACATATCGAAGAGAAGAGTTAGCATGATCCGGGTCATCATATAGCAGGGCCATAGTAGCAAGAAATGCTTCTAGGGAGAGAGGGGGCAGGGTCAGAGGGAGGTAATCTTAGTGCCCAGACTTGTGGGTCACCTTGTAGTAAAGTCATAATGAACCTTACTTCATCCTCACCAGTAGGGAAGTTGTGAGGGAAAAAACAGAGGTATAACTTATTAGCTTCTTGAAAAACAAAAAATTTACTAACCCTACTAAACTTATAAAGGAACAGGGATTTTGGGATCATGGGTACAACCTCTATTACCCAGAGTGGATGACGGGGCAGACCACTCAGGAATCACAGTAGAGGATTGCTAAACTGCATCCAGCCTTTCAGAGAGAGATCGTAGACCTTGAATAATATAGTTCTGTTTTCCCTCTAGTTCATCTAGGCGCTGGATGATGGTCAAGTAAAGCAGCTCAGTGGTTTGCTGAATAGCAGCAGCTTGACCTATGGCGTCAATTTTCTTCTTTTTCATGGGCCCATTGTACTGTCATGAACACACCCTAAGTCCAGAACCACTGGATGGAAGAACGCCACTTAGGAAGGCAGGCCGGAACACAGCGTGGAACAGGCAGGCCGGGCCAGCACAAGCAGAATAGAGAATAGTCAGACAGGCCGAGATCAGGATTGGAGAATGTAGAGTAGTCAGAACCTAAAAACGGGCAAGATATTGTACACTGAAATCACTATAAATAGTATTTGAATTTCGCGCCATTGCACAGTGACATCATCACGCCAGTGTCAAAACGCCTATGAAACTCAGAAGTGCGTGCTGCGTATGCAGGCAGTGGGTGTTCCTCACAGGAGACTCAGTGTGAAACCCCACTGCCCACTAGTCCTTACATCGAAAATTAAAGAAAAGAGAGATTGGTGTTTGCCGCACCTCCTAAATCATTTAGCGAGGAGCTACAGTGCCTGACGCATGTTTCACCGAGTATAGGGTTTGTCAAAAGGCTACTCGGCGAAACATGCATCAGGCACTGTAGCTCCTCACTAAATGATTTAGCGATTGGGGAGAAGGGAACAGAGAACCGCAGTGGTAAAAGTTGGCAGCAGCGACGTTTTAAGTAGGGAGGTGATACGGGACTTACCGGACTCTCAAGGGGTGGGGCACCGACTGAGCTCATGCACAATCAACTCTGCAGTAACGGTGCCGCGTTCTAGCGTTGAGGGAATAGGCCAATTTTTCACTTAGGAATCACAAAGAGATGGGTAGACGGCACTCCATAAAAGAAGATGTTTATTCAGACCAGGAATGGATCCACATTGCCTTACGCGTTTCGGGAGAAAACTCCCTTAATCATTACATTGAGGAGGGGTGAGTTTTGGAGCGGCTGTGTTCTATTGACTTTTCAATTTTTCACTTAGGTGCCTCTGAGAGGACAATGTGTTAGTCTCACTCACGCGCACCGTACAGCAAGTGCTGGGCCAATTTACCGATACTATATAAGGGACTTATGCGCCCTTAAGATACCATAATAACATAAGGATTTAGCCCCACGAGAGGGTCCCCCATCAGACACAAGGTTGTTTTTTCAATGCCGCAAGTGTCATTTATTCACCTCTAGTCCACGCACCTTTTCCAACCACTCCTGTTCTCTTCCCAAAACCCCTTCCATTCTATATAGGGCATTTGGGTGATGAAAGATCTCGAAGGGAACAGCCTAATGAAGTAATTACGCTGACATCCCAAATTACTCACAGAGATCAGATATCCACCTTTTTCTTAATTGATTTTAGCCTTTTTAAGTATTTCTCCCACCATGAATGAATTTTTAGGAGTATATTAAAAGTTATGTTTTAACTTTCTATTACCGGAGGTTCTCTACCATGGATCTTGTTAAATATCAATTTCATGTCACAATGAACTACACATGAATTTCACTTTTTTTTTTTATTTGTTAAACACTTAATTAATTACACCAATCAATTGTATGATTTCACTTTCAATTAGATGTTGAATTGATCACAATAACTCTTCAAGACACAATCATGTTTAATAATTTTTAGAGGGATTGTGCGACGCTACACACTCCTCCTTTTCCTTCTTTTCCTTCACCAAATAATAATGAGTCCTTACATCACCTGACCCAAAATACTACAACTCTGTATTTTAATGTGACCTAACAACTATAGTTTGTTTGGTATTTTGTGTGCACAATCCCAGGGGGCTGCCCTTATTTTTTAAAATGGCAGTTTTCTATTTATGATTACCCAGTGGCACATACAGTACTACTAAAAAAGTATACTATAAAATTGGTTAATTTACATGTAGCAGAGTTTTACATATGAGCTGTTTTATGCAATATATTTTTATAGAGACCTACAGTGAGGGGTACATTTGAGGGGTATAGATTTCCTTTAATCAGATGCATGTCTGGATGTAAATGGTGCACTCTTATCTATTATAACAAGAGCTGGAACTGATGCTAAAGCTTCATTTAGCCCTTTTGAAATCCTGTTCTGCTTCTGCATTGTGTGGTTTAGGTATGGGGTGCAATGGAGGTAGAGGAGGAAGCTGAGTCCTTTAGGCAGGGACTGACTGTGCCCCACAGAACATGTAAAGGGTAAAGCAGAGACAGGATGAAGATAGTGACAAATTAGACTGGAATGGGTGAAGAGGGCAATGAGTCCGACTGTATTGGAAGACGAGGTTGAGTAGTCAGGACAGGAGCAGACTGAGAAGGAGCAGGATGGAGCAGGTATAGATTGTGAGCAAACCAGAAGGAAAGAATAGTGTGGGTGACGATCGGGAGTAGACTGGAAGAATAAGACTGGATAGCAGGAGGACTGGATAGCAGGAGGGAAAGTTAAGGATCAGGCTAGGCAGGCAAGATACAGACAGGATAATGAAAGATAGATCAAGGTTCAATGTAAGGTCAAGACAAGGTCAGGATTGGAACTAGGAGCAAAGCAAGGGTTCAGCAAGGAAGACAAGACAGGGCAAGGTCAAGGCAAGGTTAAAGCAAGACTAGATTAAGGTGAACATAGTAACATAGTAAGACTCGCGTCCATCAAGTTCAACCTTTTTTTTTTTTTAATTTTAACTGCCTAACTGCTAGTTGATCCAGATGAAGGCAAAAACCCCATCCTAAGCCTCTCCAATTTGCCTCAGAGGGGGAAAAATTTCCTTCCTGACTCCAAAAAGGCAATCGGACTAGTCCCTGGATCAACTTGTATAATGAGCTATCTTCCATAACCCTGTATTCCCTCACTTGCTAAAAAGCCATCCAACCCCTTCTTAAAGCTATCTAATGTATCAGCCAGTACAACAGTTTCAGGGAGAGAATTCCACATCTTCACAGCTCTCACTGTAAAAAACCCCTTCCGAATATTTAAGCGAAACCTCTTTTCTTCTAAACGGAATGGGTGACCTCGTGTCATCTGGAAAGACCTACTTGTGAATAAAACATTAGAGAGATTATTATATGACCCCCTTATATATTTATACATAGTTATCATATCACCCCTTAAGCGCCTCTTCTCCAGTGTGAACATCCTGAAAGCAGGACTGGAACTGGAGTAGGAACAGGCAAGTCATGGTAAGGTTTACTTTCCCTTGGAAGTGTGATAAAGAAGTAATGTTATTACATCCCACCAATGTAGCAATCCTAAACACAACTTGTTTTGTTCTTTTTGTCTGTGTACCAATTTATTGCAGTAATATCTATTTTTCTACTTTACTTTACATTACCAGTTGAGTGCTTGTGGAGATTCTAGACTACATGGAAGACACAGTTTAACCAAAATATATGCTTAGAGACAACATGTATTATTTTACTGATGATTCAAAATTACACATACTAGACAAAATATTACAGACAACATATGGTGGGCTTTAGTTTAGCTGTTGTGTGTTAATGGTTGTGTTCTTGTATCTCCTTTTTCCAGACAAAGATGACATTCCTGATTTCCACCACCTTCAGGTTAAATTAGTTCAGAGGGGTGCTATTAATTAATTTCTTTCTGCAAGCTACAGGAGGGACAATTCTAAGTTCTCATAATATCTGGGCCCTTGTACATTATTATCAACTGTGTGCAGGTTTGCTGCTCTTGCATTTGAGCACTTGCATTGCATGCCTGAAATTGACAGATATCTCAAACCACCTTGAATCATGGACTGACCTGAGCATTGGTTTCATCCATAGGGCTTAGTACTCCCCCGCCATTAGCTTTCAAAGGGGAGAGATAACCTAGACCCCAGCTTTGGGTCCATGAGATTAACCAATGCCCAGGTCGGGAGACCTTTATTTTAGGCAATGCTGGGAGGCTTTAGCATTTGATATTATGACCAGAGATAAATAGTTAGGGACCACCATATGGGTTTTACCTTGATGTGGTGGCTTATCAATAGTGATGGGCGAATCTCACCCGTTTCGCTTCGCCGAAAAATGTGCGAATTTCCAGCGAAATTCGCAAATTGGCGAAAACATTTTTCTGAAACGAGTCGCGAGTCGCATCAATCGCGGCGCATCGCGTCGTTTCCGACGCGTCGCATCATTTTGGCGTGACTCATTTTTTTTGGTGAATTTTTGCTGGCGAATTTTTGCTGGCGTTTCGCGAATTTATTCGCCAGCGGCCAATCGCTGGAATTCGCCGCGAATTCGCCCATCACTACTTATCAATCTTATGATCATCATTTTGTAACTAAAAAAACCCTGTCTTTGTATACATGCATCTGCATAGATTACTTATATGACAGGGGACCAGGGAATGTTCATTGATCAATTTCTCCTCTTTTTCTCTATGTCTGTAGTTAATCTGGCCAGATCAGTAGCACTTCCATTGTAGTTTAGTACATTTTTATTTAGCTATGGAGTGCTCCCACAACCTTTCTTTTTTGCATTTTGTATTGTAGCAGATCTATTCTTTTCGGAAGTTTGGAAGCTATGTTGCAGGCCAGGCTTCCATGTGGTTGTAGCACCCCCCCACCCGTCCCTTTAAATGGTTTAACAATGCCTTTGGAAATGGGTGTTGGTCTGGGAAGTTTCTCTCTCTTAAAAGCCACAATCGGGTGGATTAAACTCATTGAACCAAATCTGGGGTCTAGGCTATCTCTCCCCTTTGAAAGCTAATGGCGGGGGAGTACTAAGCCCTATGGATGAAACCAATACCCAGGTCGGGAGACCTTTATTTCAGGTAATGCTTTTATGCTGGGAGGCTTTATCATCTGATATTATGACCAGAGGTAAATAGTTAGGGACCGCCAAATGGGATTTACCTTGACGTGGTGTGGTGGCTTATCAATCTTATGATCTCAATTTTGTAACTAAAAAACCCCTGCCTTTGTATACATGTACCTGCATAGATTACTTATATGACAGGGGACCAGGGTATGTGCATTGATCAATCTCTCCTCTTTTTCTCCAAAATCTGTCCCCTTTTATGTTCACAGAAGGAAATAGAACATAATACTTGAAAATATCCCAAAACAATGTTGTGTTCCTCATATGCCAGCTTGATGCAGTAGAAATGGAAAGGTAAGCTGTCACCAAAGGTCTATTGTCTCTTAGGAAAATCAGAGATTTCCATGTCTGTTCTCAGTTATGTTAAGCACATTATTTAGAGTGAGCCAACACTGCTGATATTACTGTCATTCCAAAGTCCACTGTTTGATTACTTTTTTATCTTCCCTGGATAAATATATTTGTTGTCATTTTTACTTTTTAAAATTCATAACACTAAAGAAGGTTTCATTTAACAGAGGCACCAAGACATATTTTGTTACAATAGCTACACCAGCTCTAGCAGGATTTATCCATACCCACACTTATCTTTCATCTCTGTGTGTTTCACAGGGACCAAGACTGATTGCCTTTGAGTTTAATTAGATTTATTAAATGTATTTTATGTCTAAAAAATAAATTGCCCAATCAAATCCTTGACAGGCCTTCTGGGACCTAAGAACCTCCGTACAAGGAGTTGGAGATCAGAATCTAAATTACTTGATATTAATCAAATATATGCCAAACTTGCCAGGTGTCTCTTTACCAAATTAGCAAAGGATTACATAACCCTGTGAGTGCCAGAATGTTCTCCAATAATGTAAAGACAAGATGATTTTTATATTTATGGAGGCTCTATAATTATATATTTATCGTTAAATTCTTGTGTTGAAATTCAAACATTCTTCATAATGAAAAATTTACAATACATAAACAATTTGTTAAAAGTGGTCCTAGACTGAATGGTATTCATCCCAGGCTATTACACAAGCTTAGCTCACTGATTGTCAAACCCCTTTTCTAAGTTTTTCAGGATTCATTGAGGTCTGGCATGGTGAAGAGCTACTGACGAAGTGCTACTCTTCCATTCTCAGCCTGAAAAGTATAAGTTATTTGGCATTAGTGGTAGGAAAGCTTTTGGAAGGGGTAATAATAGTATGCTTGACTACATTTCAGAAACACAGGGGCAGCTTTATCAAGGGACAAAGTGAAAATTCAAATGAAACAAAAATTAAACTGAGCTATTTTGTGTACTTTGACTAAGGAATAATACACATTTGATTCAAATTTGATAAGAAAAAATAAAAAATTCAAATATAGAAATTTATCATGTACTGTCTCTTTAAAAATTAGACTTGACAATTTGCCATGTAAAATCTGCTGTTTTAACCTATGGGGACCTCCTAGAACCTGTAAATTGGTGGACTTTGAAAAATCTAAGTTTTTTCAAAAAACCTTCAAATCAAATTCAATCGAATATACTGTTACTTAGATTCAAACAACTCAAATGAAAATGGCCTATTCACCCAAAAAAACCTTTGATTTCAAAATAAATTTGTATTTGTCTTTTTTACTTTGAATTTCAAAGTAAAGGGAGTTTAAAAAACTTGATAAATCTGCCTCACAAATTCTTATTTTTGATTTTTGCAAAAACAAAAAAAAAAAATATGAATGTTGATAAATCTACCCCATATGTGTTTATGGGAAAGGGCAAATTTTAGAAACTAAAACCTGGCCAGCTTCTAAAGAAGTAGAGGTGCATTTTCAACCTTTTGTAATTCAAGGTTGTTATTTTTTTGTTATATTTGTAAAAATTCAAGGAATAATGTGATCTTTATGGTGAAAGTGTTTTTCCAAGTTTTTACATCAATACACTAGCAGTTAAAAAAAAAACCTTGTACAAATAGCAGAAAACTTGTTGCAGTTCTTTATATAGTCATGAAGAGCACTTTGATGGACTGTCCACCTTTTCCATTTTAACCAATATTTTCTTATCTGAAAATGGACCAATTCAGTTGTAATGCATAGCAACAAAACAACTGCCAACATTCCAAGTGGCGCCTATCCCAAGCATACTAAAAAGGGAAAACTGCACTTTTAGTATTGTACATCTTCTATGTTGTAATTTGCTGTAAGTGCACAGAATAAATTTTTAACTGTCATCGAGACAACATATATCATCAACCTTAAGGTGTAAATCTTCTGGGCTTTACATGTACTTTGCTTTGTATTTCATAACTTATTCTTCATAATAGTCTATTTTGCCAAAAGGCAAGGCTGTCAAAATAAGATAAATGGGTGTACCAAGTGGTTGTTTCTCAATTCCTGATTCTCATTTTTCATTTATTTTCTTTCTATAGTGTTAGAGCGGTTGAGAACATTTATAAAAGATTGGGGAACTAAAAAAATGTTGAAACCTTTAATCTCTCTTAAGTGAATGATTTGCGAGTTTTGTATTTTTTATTTGTCCTCATAACAATTCTCCTGTGGGTGTTAAGAAAATGTATAATGCAAATTATTTTCATTTTGTTATTGTATTCTTTGTTATATTGTGCAACAAACTCTATACAAGTGAACATCCAAATTTTAATTCAAGAAGACTAGGAAACATGTTTTAGGTTGTGGGGCATAAAATATCTACATTGACTGCGACCAGAGAACAGCTTGAAGCTTACCCTTCTAGTATTGTTTTTCTATTATTCCAGATCTATCCCTTACAGGTCATATGTTAAGGAAGCATTTACACAAAATTCACAGGGCTGGCAGCAGGTCATCTACCTAATGAAAGTACAATATTATTTGATCAAAGTAAATAGTTACCTTATGAGATTGCACTCCTAGGCTGGGGGGAGCAGGGAGGGGGGTCTATGTAGGGTAGGGTTTTTTCGAATTAAGGGTTTGGTTCTCCTTTAAGGACTGGAGCCCAAAACTGCATTGCATACACAGTAGAGGCCTAACCAGGAAGGAGGCAAAAATTTGTTTTCGACCCTTGAGTTAATTCTATATTTTTGCGAGACAGTACTTTATTTGCTTTAGTAGCCACAGAATGACACTGCCTGGAATTAGACAACATGTTATATAGAAAAACCCCTATATACTTCTCAATTAAGTAAATTTCCAGTTTTCTACAGTTTTCCAGTTTAGTCAAATCACTCTGCAAAGTGGCAACATCCTGAACAATGCACAATTTAGTATCATCAGCAAAAATAGAAACAGTACTTTCAATTCTCACCTCCATGTCATTAATAAACAAGTTGAAAAACAAAGGACAAGTACAGACCCCTGCAGTATTAATTGACAACACTGGTCCAAATAGAAAATGTTTCATTTACCACCACTTTTTATCAACTATCCTTCAGTCAGTTCTCTATCCAAGTGAAAATACAATGTTCCAAGCCAATGTTTTTTAATTAAACCAGTAAAGCCACCCCAGAGTCAAGGTCCTTGCTCACCTGCTCATAAAAATAAATAAATAAATTAGTCTGGCATAATCTATTACATATAAAACCATGCTGGCAAAAAAACTCATAATATTATTATTTAAGGCATACAATACTATATTATTAAGTCAAGTATTGTATGCCTTAATACCCCTTTAGATTAATTTGAGTTTTAGAAAATAACCCACTACATGTCAGCAAAGAAACAACACAACAAAGCTACAATACTATACTAACTTTCTCCAAATGTGTTTATGCTTTCCAGTGACATATTAAACATAGCATTCAGAGCAGAATGCCATCGTGATTAAGGGAGGGAGGTCCTCCCAAAAAAAAAAATTATCTGCATGGTAACACTGGCATAATAAATGGGCCAAAAATCTGTGTGTGTGCTCTATCTTCTGCTCTGCAAGTATCTTAGGATATTGCTATCTGTCTAAGAGACCCAGCACCATGTTTTAATTAAAAGGTATGAGCAACTGGGCATTGAATTGGTGGTATTGGTGGTATAGATTTCCAAAAACAGCCAAAAAAATTCAGGGCATGTGCTGTGTCACTCATTAACAAAAGATGACTGAACAAGATAAGTAAAATATTAATTCATTGAGTAGTCTTAAGTATAGCTTTTCCGGAGATTTTGTATTTGTGAAGAACAAAAACAGATTATTTTATGGAAGCCCTTAAAGACCTAGATACTCAGGTAGCAATCTCAGACAATAAAATGTATTTACAGAAAGTCCCGCCTTTAAATTAAATATGATATAGTGATGGTCTTACAATTAGTACATATAATTTCTACTGCAAAGAAAAACGTCTTATGCTTCTCAATTGTTTGTTCTAGTAAAGGGGGAATACATATTAATGTTCCTGCCAATACAGGCAAATATTTGTAGCTTACATATATACATGTGAAAATGTCATAAAATACAAAATGTTAGATAATTTTATTTAAAATTTCCAGGGTTACACATTTTAAGCAATTTATCACTGCTGTCTAGAACTGCATTCTGTAACTTAGATTAATCAGGTTTTGGCACCAATTTAACTAAAAATCTATTTCCAGGTTAATTAAAATATGTCCAGGTCTCATTGGTAATTTATAAAATGATGCCCTTCTTGGAAATTATATTAAAGAATCTAGAAATTGTCTGTTTAAAATTATAGCTGCCATGTTTTAATCATAGCATTTCTTGATATAGGCTGAAAGATGTACAAAAATGAATACATATTTTTTATAATCAACCTTAAAAATTATTTACTTGATAAGGGGGTAAGTGAATTCTCCACAGTGCTTCAAACTATTTATTCAAAGAGAATTTTTAATAATTTATTGTAATTCCAAAACATGTTAATGCAGGTATGGGATCCATTATCCGGAAACCAATTATGCAGAAAGCTGTGAATTACAAAAAGGACATCTCTAATAGACTCCATTTTATCAAATAATTAAAATTTTAATTGTTTTTAAAAATTTTTGTACTTGATCCAAATTAAGATATAATTAATTTTTGTTGAAAGTAAAACCAGTCTGTTGTGTTTTTTTTTAATGTTTACATGATTTATTAGTAGATATAAGGTAGGAAGATTCAAATTACAAAAGGAACTGTTATCCAGAAAACCCCAGGTCCCGAAGATTCTGGATAGCAGATTTCATATCTGTACTGCAAATGTATAGTTTAGCCTGCTAGTTTCCGAAATATGTATATTTTTCACACAACAGTCATTTGTCATGGTTTTTATGTTACAATCCACAAATCTGATTTTTTTTTATGATAAGAGTTTGGTCAGTTTCTTTTTTTATTAATTATTCAGAAAGATTTGGATTTTAGTAAATAATCATTGCTGGCACTGGTGAGGGTTTGGAATCCCTCTGGGTAGAGATTTTGATTATGCAAAAAGTTACATAGAAAATTATCATTGGTGTATACTATAAACTACAACAACAACAACAAACAACATTTGTAAAGCGCTTTTCTCCCGTAGGACCCAAAGCGCATGCATACGCATACCTTATATAGAGTATGAAGCCCAGCTACTTCTTACAAATAGAAGCAGCTTCACAACTAGGTCAAGTTATTACTATGGGTGACTTCAGTTATCCAGACATTGACTGGGGTAATGGGGTTTCCAAGACAAATAAAGCTAGTAGGTTTGTAAATATTCTAAATGACAACTTTTTATCCCAGCTCATTAAAAAAACTACTAGGATATACTTTTGGATCTAGTAATAACTAATAATACTGAACTCATCTCTAGCATTTGTTTTGGTGAGCAATTAGGGAATAGTGATCATAACATGGTCTCCTTTGAGATTCTGTTGCAGCGGCAATTCTATAAGGCAGTAACCAAAACACAAAACTTCAGGTGTGCCTGACAGTATAAGGGCATCTCTGCAACATATTAAGTGGGAAATGCTTTTCACAGGGTAAAATACAGAACAAAAATGGGAAGTCTTTAAAATGCTGCTTAATGAATATATATGTCAGTATATTCCCCTTGGAAGCAAGAAATATTGTTGAAAAGCAAAAGCTTTTTGGTTCAATAGAAGTGTTGGTGTTGAGGTGGGTAAGAAAAGATGTGATTTTAACTTTCAAGTTAGCAGGGACAGTCAAATCATTTATAGAGGCCAATAAATCAGGCAAGCTAAAATCAATATGGAAAAGGATATTGCAGTAAGCTGTAAAGACATTGATAGTACTGTTTCTATTTTTGCAGATGATACTAAATTGTGAAGAACTAAAGGTTCCATGCAAGATGCTTCCACTTTGCAGATTGATTTGTCTAAGTTGGCAACTTAAAAATGAGGTTCAATGTTGATAAATGCAAAGGTATGCACTTTGGCAAAAATAATGGCAGTTTTTTGGGAGTTTCCTTAAATGAGAATGATTTTGGGGTTTTTATAGATGACAAGTTGTCTAATTCTAGGCTGTGTCATTCTGTAGCTACTAAAGCAAATAAAGTTCTGTCTTGCATAAAAAGGGCATAAACTCAATGGATGAAAACATAATTATGCCTCTTTATAGGTCCCTGTTAAGGCTTAGATGATTTCTTGGACAGACATGATATCAAAGACTATTGTGATACTAAACTCTATAGCTAGTATAGATATGGGCATATATAATTTATGTGAACGTATGGAGGGTTGTGTGTATGGATGCTGGGTTTTCATTTGGAGGGGTTGAACTTGATGGACTTTGTCTTTTTTCAACCCATTTTAACTACAGATGCAGTCACTTGGATTTGTAAGTTAAATGCATCGTGACTCAGGGCTAATTGAAGAAACTGTGTTATCTAAAGTTATCTTAACTCATTTAATGCATTTAACCTTTTCATTAGCATACCAAAGCACCATTGTTTTCAATGGTGAACTCTTTAATTGGATGGGATGCTGTGACACAATATTCTGTGCTAAGTGGGATAAATGGGATAGATGAGTTAAGTCACAACACATTTAACACACAAATACAAGTGACTGCATCTGTATGTAACTAAGCAACCATGTAAACCCCTTAATATCCTCATATATTAAAATGGGGTCTATATGATTTATTATAATACACACAATACACACAATTCATGTGAGAGATTACATCACTAAGTGAAAGTTATAACTGATTATAATCACGAAGCACTGCTTATAAGGAATTAAAGGGGTTGTTCACCCTTGAGTTAACTTTTAGTATAATGCAGAGAGTGATATTCTGAGACAATTTGCAATTGGTTTTCATTTTTTATTGTTTGTGGTTTTATAGTTATTTAGCTTTTTATTCAGCCACTCTCTAGTTTGCAGTGTCAGCAATTTGGTTACTAGGGTACAAATTACCCTAGCAACCCTGCATTGATTGGAATAAGAGACTGGAATATGAATAGGAGATTGACTGAATAGAATGATAAGTAATAAAAAGTGGCAATAACAATTCATTTGTAGCCTTACAGAACATTTGTTTTTAGATGGTGCCAGTGACCCCCATTTGAAAGCTGCAAAGAAACAGAAGAAAATTGCAAATCATTAAAAAACTTTGAAAAATAAATAATTAAGACCAAATGAAAAGTTTCTTAGAATTGTCCCTTCTACAATATACCAAAAGTTAACTTGAAGGTGAACTACTCATTTAACAAGATATTCATTGCACTTGTGTATTATTTAGTGAATAAAGAACCCCTCTTGTAATAAATGAGGATATTATTAGTTAGAGTTCCATGAGGTCAAAAGGCTGTGTGTTTTTATACAGGTCATCGAACTCTGAAGTGACTTCTTATATCCTCATATTTTGCAATAGGGGGTACTTTAATTACTTTAATTAAGTGAATCATGTGAGAAATGATGTCACTAAACTCTGATTATAACTGATAACATCACTAAGCACCAATTATAAGGATATCATTTACAGGATATTCATGGCTCTTTATATATATTATAAGGCTACTGTATGTAAAATGTATAATCTGAAGGAAGTCTGCACACAGGAACTGTATTTAAAAGGACTGACATTAGCCTTTACTAATTCTAAGGACATTATCAATTATCATTATGATTATCAACATTTGCAATTCACAATAATATTACAACAAACTATGTTACTATGAAGATATAATAATACAATTCACAAATTTTGCAACAGTTCTTGTAAAGGGAACAAATCAGCAGGGAATACTAATTGGTGACCTGTTTGAAAGTAAACATCTGTTAAAGGTAACAATACCTTGTGTAAACTTTACAACTTTTAAAACATTACCCCCTAGGAATTTACAATAAATTCATAAACAAAGGTTGCAGAGTGAAACAGGAGGTCATTCTGACAAAAGCACATGTGGCATTTTATCTGCTTATAATATGGTGCAAACTTAAGTTATTATTATTATTCTGTTCTGTGCAAATACTTTTTTCTTCAAATATTTTTCCATTTTATAAATTTTAAACACAAGTAATTAGAAATAAAGATAATAATAATAATACTTTACATATAAATAACATTATTTCTAAGGCAAGCTATGTTTAGCTTTTGGTTGCATCTATAGGTTTCTATTATGTGAACACACATCATATCTATATTTAAGGCATTCTCAAAAATGTATGTCAAGACTTTTTAAATTGGTTGATTTTGAGCCTCTAAGATAATTAAACAAATATTACCTGTCCCCTTACAGTCTTTAAATGGGTTATATTGTTTCAGACTTCCCTGGAAAATATGTTCTAAAATACGTTTTGTAGGGATCTGTAGTCCTTATGGCCTTAAAATTCCATGTGGTTGGAAATCCCCTGCTGTGGCCAGCTAAGCATTGGACCTAAATTGGATAAAGGAGGGGGGAATGAGTTTTTTCCCTTGTGAAGTGTGGCCAATCAGATTACAGATTTGGCCAGGAGGTGTCACTGTTGAGTTATTTCTATAAAAAGCTGAGTTGCCATGTGCTCAGGGCTTCTTTTCCTATTTTCACAGGAGGGAGTGCAAGGATGTAAGCCCAAAGGATAGTGTGGCCCTTGGAGGGCTTGGCGTATGGGGCCCAATCATTGGGAGCATGACATGTGGTGTCTAGAGTAGTGATGGGCGAAACGGCCGCATTTCGCTTCGCCGAAAAATTCGCGAATTTCCTGAGAAATTCGCAAATTTTTCGCGGATTCGCGAAACGAGTCGCGCGACTCGTTTTTGCGCGGCAAATTTTTGTTGGCGAATTTTTTTGCCCGTTTCGCGAATTTATTCGCCAGCGGCGAATTGCGGGAATTCGCCGCGAATTCACCCCTGGCGAATAAATTCGCCCATCACTAGTCTAGAGCTCAGAGACAGAGGAGATACTGTGATGGGAGCCGCCTGTGGATGAATTCTAGTAAAGTGGGCTTTGTTCACACTGTATATAGTGCTGGGAGCTATGCCCTGAAAATTTAAAGCAAGCTTTGTGTGCCTGGCTTGAATAGCTTGGGAACCCAGTTTTAGGATGATGAGATGCTGTGGATGCCTTTACCAGCTCTGTGTGAGCCCCAGGGAGTTCTGCCTCAGGGAGGGTATTGTAAGGCTCTGCAGTGTGTCCCTATGTGAGGTCAGGTGTTGTCCGTGTGCCTGAAAGTAGGAACAACTATGTCTGTCCAACAGGAGAGGTATTTTGGCAGGTAGCTTTACCTGGGAAAAGTTATGAGCTCTTGAGGTACTCGAACTGTGACTCTCTTTATCCACCCAGAGTGGAGTGTGGGACATTGCCTGATAAGGACTGTGCCAGGGTGGGACTTCCACACAGAATCCCCAGGGCAGGAGTTATTGATATGTCATTGTTTTTACAATTACACGTGCAACTTAACACGTGCATCCCTGGTTAGAGGGATGGAAGACTTGTTTTCTCTGGAAAAAAGGCGCTTGTGAGGGGACATGATTACACTTTACAAATATATTCGAGGACATTATAGACAAATATCAGGGGACCTTTTTACCCATAAAGAGGATCACTGCACCAGAGGCCACCCCTTCAGACTAGAAGAAAAGGACTTTCATTTGAAGCAACGTAGGGGGTTCTTCACAGTCAGGATGGTGAGGTTGTGGAATGCACTGCCGGGTGATGTTGTGATGGCTGACTCTGTTGATGCTTATAAGAGGGGCTTGGGTGAGTTTTTGGACAGACATAATATCAAAGGCTATTTTGATACTAAACTCTACAGTTAGTATAGCTATGGGCATATATAGTTTGTGTGAAAGAGTGGAGATGTGTTTGTGTATGTACAGTATGCTGGGTTTTTAATTTGGAGGGGTTGAACTTGATGGACTCTGTCTTTTGTCAACCCAATTTAACTATGTAACTATGTAACGATATAAAGTTTTATATGTTTTACTTAAATGATGTGGTTATTTATTGTTTCATAGTGGGGCCATCCATCTGAGTATTCCCATATCCCACTAGGTGGAGGCACTGCCATAGAGAGAAATTCCCAGTACCCTTTCATTTAACAAAGGGGATTCAGGATCTGTGTTTGGTAGTATATTAGTGATGTATATCATATGATTCAAGGGGTGTCAAAATAAGGTCACAATTTCTGTTGGTACCATTTAGCAGGGAATGTAATTAATACTATATGTATAACGTAAATGTCCACCACAGTGCTCCCCCTCCCGCTTATATACTCACAGGCAGAGCCGCCATCAGAAATCACGGGGCCCCGCACAACAAAATTGTCGGGGCCCCCTGGGCTCCGCCCACCCAGGCATCTAAGCCCCGCCCCAATCCCCGCCGAATCCACATCAAAGTTAAAAAGACCAAACAGACATCAGCGCTAAAAAAGTAAACCCCCCAGGGCTCACTTATAAGTTAAAAAAAAAAAATTGGTGCAAGCCCCCCCCCCATAAAAGCATTTTTAAAGCATTGGTGCTAGAGCCCCTCATACAAGTTTAAAAAAATTGGGGCCCCAAAAATAATTTTTTAATAAAACATTGGCGACAGGGCCCCCCTTACAAGTTAAAAATATTGGGGCCCCAAAAATATTTTTTTTAATAAAACATTGGTGACAGGGCCCCCCTTACAAGTTAAAAAAATTGGGGACCCAAAAATAACCATTTAAAAAAACATTGGTGGCAGGGCCCCCGCTAACAAGTTAAAAAAAAAATTGGGGCCCCAAAAATATTTTTTTAATAAAACATTGGCGACAGGACCCCCCTTGCAAGTTAAAAAAATTGGGGCCCCAAAAATTTTTTTTTTTTTAAACATTGGTGGCAGGGCCCCCGTTAACAAGTTAAAAAAAAAATTATTGGAGCCCCATAAAATAAAAAATTGGTGACAGGGGCCTATACAGTATTAAAAGAAAACATTTGAGGCCAGGGGATTAAAAAAAAAAAAAAAAATAAACCCACATTGGTGTTGGTGGAATTGAACTCATAGCTGCAGGACTTCAGTATACTTGCTTGACTTCAGGTATTTTCTTTAGTGCTGGCTCCTCGTGACATCGGGTATTTACGTGACTTCAGGACTTTAAGTGTCGGCTCCTTCGCGTCTGTTCGGCACTTCCGCATCGGCACTTCAGCAAACAGCTCGGCGCTGCTAAGGGGGGCCCGGCTCTTCGAAAAATGCAGCGCTGCCGGGCCCCCCTTCAGCCCCGGGCCCGGGACACTTGTCCCCCCAGTCCCCCCCTGATGGCGGCCCTGCTCACAGGCACAATATTGAGAGTTACTTTTCAGAGTGAGGGGGAGCACTGTGGTGCATCCTTGCTTGATAGATTTTACTCACATTTCCTGCTAAGTGGTTAAGGGTTTTTGAAATCTATATCAAACTATACCATTGGTGATAGATTATGTGAGTTTTCCTTCTACATTCACTTTTTCTTTTTAAGGATTTTCTGCTTGTGTGTTTGAAGCTGATGATTCTACAATACTGAGAGCTGCCTCCAATTGGATTTGAGTCCAGCGAAAACTTTTTTCTTTTATTAGTGATACCATTAGGGATGGGCTTATTCGATCCATTTCGCTTTGCAAAAAATTTGCATTAAAGTCTATGGGCGTCAATTTTTTTGATGTGCAGCAATTTTTTTTTGATGTACATAATTTTAACACCATTCAAGTCTATGGGCATCATTTCATCCATAGTTACAATTTCTCCTACTGACTTACAGTAAATAAACATTGGACACAATGAAATAATTTTAGATCAGCTAAATGAACAGAGATAATTGGGCAGAATACCTATAGCTGTTTGTTCTGATATGTTGACATATTTGAATTATTTCTATGAATATTTCTAATTTTAGCTTTGTAATTAGAGAAATTATTTCAGATTGGCTTTCAGTTTAATAAAGTATGTAGTTCTTTTTTATGACAAGGCTAGCTACTATAAGCACGCAACTCTGACTAAAACTTTTAAGCAACAATATTGTTAGATGAATAGTTGTTCATTTAATTCACAGTACTATGTTTGCATATGGGTGGTGTCAGTATGCATTACATCACCATAAAGCATATAGATTTGCACAACATGTTTAGCATATGTTTATGGAAATTTATACTGATGCAACACATTGTGCATATACAGCTGCAAAGTGAATGTGAGCAAGTAAACCTCTTAGCCTTTTAGTTTATTGTTAATAATGCTGTTCCTATGCTTAAAAAAGTAAACAGCAGAAATAGCTGTTAATCTATGAATTTATTCATGCAACAAGTTCTAAGCCCCACGGCTTTTTGGCAAATCACCAGGATCACACATGTTGTGTAAATGAAATATACATTAGCTGCTAATTCAGCTGTTTGCCTTTTTTTGTATCATTAAATTATTGCAGTTTCACCCCCTCCCAATAATATTTGTATTAAATTCATACCTTTCTGAATGCAACTTACTTAAACAGAAAAAGTATCATGCACCTTGTGAGATGGCAATGTTTCCACTTGTGAATCTCAATTCATTAATAGGAAATCAGGCAGTAGTAATTATGTTGTAGGAGACAAGATTTGTATTCTTTAGAAATTAACAAAACATCATCAACTTTATATGACATTTTTATATTGCATATGCACTGAATATTATGAATCAATCACCAAGCCCAGGTAATAGGTAATTGACCACAGGTTAGAGGAGTTGTTCCCAACCATTTTCCCCATGAGCATCATTGTTATATAAAAGGATTTGGGGAAGAAACACAAGCATCAAAATGTTCTTGGTTGTGCCAAATAATTGCCATTTTTGTCATTTGGTAGCCCTTATGTTCAACCTATAGGATGCTTAGTTTGGCAGTGCACCTATTTTTTTTATGCAATTTGGACTTGCATCCAAATCACTAATTAAAAAATAAGCACATGCTTTGAGGCCACTTAGAGCAAAATCCAAGGGTTTGGTAATGAACATGTTGCTCATGAGCCACTGGTTGGGGATTACTGGTCTAGAGTATGTGCTTAAAATCAGATAGGAAGTCACTGGAGTCATCTCTGAAATCACTGATTTTTAACATTTGATTTTATGGTTGACATCTAAAACAGTTTAGAAGCACTATAGTGGGTCCTATACAACAGAAAGCATAGTACAACTTGGCTGCAGTCAGCTGCATGAAAAATCCCATTCATTAACATGCGTTAATATGCACTGCTTGTACCATATAGTTGTGCTCCATGCCACTGCCTTTCACCTGCCCCCTGTTCCAGGCAGTTGCGCCTATTAATGCAGGAGAACTCTGGAGCCACCACCAAAATTATGCAGAGAACATATCACATTCAAGAATGTTGGACACCAAATTAATTTTGAAAATTCATAGCACAATTGCATCCAATTTGTGTTGAAGTACATGTGCAACTACATCAATGGTAATGGACTGGCCACAATTGTGTCAAGGGTATCTCCCTCTAATGGCCTCAGTTACACTTGGGTCATGTTAAAATATTGAATTATTAAAAAATCAACAAAACTTCCAATTTAGTTTAGAACCATCTTAAAGTATTTTAAACCTTGTGGGGTTTCCACCAAATATGTCATTATGCTTTGGCTCCATCATTTTTGGTTCATATTAGTTTGAAGACATCAACCAAACTGTTGAAATAATTCTTCATTTATGATTTGAGCAATATGTAGAAGTAGAAGCAGAAAATTAGATTTTTTATAATGGGGACCACATACTGTATGAATGAATGATCCAATTGTTCCTTTGACAGTAGAAGATAAAAGAAACCTGAAACAAATTCAAAACTGAAGACACAATGACAGCAGTTGACATTTTCTCCTCAATGAGATTTGGATTAAAATTATATAGATAAAATGCCTTTAGGAATTTTTCGATCTGTTTTTAATCCCTGCTTGATTCCTTTCTTCAAGACCTTTATTAATTAAAACAATGGAACAATAGAAGATTGACATCAAACTTTAGCAATTACAAATGATATCTTGATGGTCTATAACAAAGCTGGATGAGATTAAGGCCTATCAATCCTTGCTGTAAGCCATTAAGATTGATTCACCACAAAGTGTCTAAAGGATAAGTAAAACATTAAACGGCATATATTGATTACACCCTAAAGGATTATTTTGCTCATGATATCAATAGAAATACTAATTTAGCAGGAGTAACTTGTCACTTTTGTTACTGTAAAAAACTGTAGAATGGGAATTTAGAGCTGGTGGCATACAAAGCATTTTGATCATGACTTTCACACTCATAGCCCCTTAATGTTGACATGACGTGAAAACACCATTATTGTTAGGTGGGCATGAGAAGGATCCAAAAAACTTTGTATGCCAAAGAAATTCCCACCAAGAGAATTTTTACATAGTGCCATTCTGTCCAAGGGACTCCTGATTGTTTGTCAATAAAGTTCTGAAAATTGTCCTGAAACATCATCAAAGCATATTTTGTAGAGGAACATATGCTGACTAGGGGTTTTAAAAAGTCTGCTGTTCTCTTTGGGGTTTAACGGCAATAATACTCCAAGCACTATTCACTCTTCACTTTGATTGCTGCATAGAGGATTTGGCTGGTTTTGGTGAGCTTCTGCTAGGCAATGCTAGGTTTTTCCCTTGGCATAACCTTAAACCCAGAAACATAGGTACTACATCATGGGCATTTTGTCACTTCCCCTGCTGATTACATAGTACCTATATCTTTGGCAGGTAAACAATATAAAGGCAGTACTTAACTCAGTTTTTAGCCGCAGATTATTTTCTACCATCTGTGGCACTTAAAGGGTTAACAGAAAAATACAAGACATCATGATAATAACATTAATTTCTGAGTTCTTTAATTGTTCATGTGACACCTTGATGTCTTGATGTACATTGATCTGAAAGGCATTTCCCTATCCTGCAGTTTGTTGTATCTAAACTTTGTTCACGCTTGCTGAAACCTTATGTTTAGACTCAGTTCGTTAATCTGGAGAAAATGAAAATGTAAATGTCAATTATGCAAGGTTGCTGACATGGCACACAGTAAACATGGTAACAAAATTTGAACTTTGATTTTCAAATATCAGTTTTTCCTAACCAATTATGGCAAATCAGAGCATTGAACTGTAAAAGTAGATACCAAAAGAGGCAAGTGGCCACTATCCAGTGATTAATTTATGGGGCTAATTTTTCTTTACTTGTTTTGATTGAAAAAAGAAATGACATTTAATAATGTTTGTAAATGTTTGGATGTATTCGGTTGATAAATAAACCATAATTGTATAGTAAAATTATGACAACCATATACACAGTATCTCCAGCCAATAAAGCTTTTGAACTGTCTCAGAGCCTATAATCGGTCAGGATTAAAAATCCCGTTGGATCGCGGCAGCATCTGTTCGTTGATGCGGTCCCGCGATCCGACCGCCCGTATCCCCTGCATTGTGATCCGATCATTGGGCCCTAGGGCCCACGATCGGATCAGCCCAATATCGCCTACCTCAAGGTGGGCATATCGGAGAGGGATCCGCTCATTTGATGACATCACCAAACGAGCGGATCTTCCCGTGTATGGCCACCTTTAGACTGTATAGTGCTGCCCCATGTTTAGCGCCTCTCTACTAGTTCAAGGCCACCATAGCTCTATATCACAGGACCTATGTGCCTCATACAGTAAGTGCTTTTTAGTAGTTCCCCATCATCTCTCCTGATTCCCTGAAAATGATTCTGGCTGCTGTCTGAGCTTAGGAACTGGCTTACTATTTGCAATATATACAGGATACAATATAAAGATTGCATAACACAGCTGCATAGATAAGTGCATTCATTTAAAGAAAGCCTTGGGATATTACCATTGCCTTTTTCCAACATAATAACAATGTAATCCAGGAGATTTACTGAAGTTTCAAATAAAAAATAAACCCAATGAGAGAATTAGTAGTAAAATCCTGAAATGTTTGTATTCCTGACTACTGCTGCAATAAATGTGCTAGATGCTGTTAGTGATGGGCGAATTGCCAGCGAAATTTCTCTTGGCGAAAATTCGCCGGAAAAACGAGTCGCGTGTCGTTTTGACGTCAAAAGCGTCCCGCGACTCGTTTTGCGAATTTTTCGCCAATTCGCGAATTTCTCTGGAAATTCGCTAATTTTTCGGCGAAGCGAATCTCGGGAGATTCACCCATCACTATTCTTTATATTTCCAAATTGATATCCAAATGTAGCTGTCATAGGGATGACAGGGGTCACTGAACACTTCAGTACTAACATGACACATGAAGACATACATTTTGCTTATGTATCTTTCTGTTTCACATGTATGGCCCTGGCTTTTCTCACTAATTTTACTTTGTTCTGATATAATACTGGAGCAATAACTCTGTGATAAAAGGTAACTGAGCTATTGTTTGATATAAAGGAAAGATTCAATACGTGCTCTAAGATAACAATGGCATATGTTACAATAGATTAGCCTATGTCTGAGTGTCTGCATTGTTATAGTACAGTAAGCACAAGTATATTGTCCTTGGCTTACATGATATGAGGCCCTTTTTTAAGCCATTAAAATAAACCTGAGGTCTACTAAGTTTTCAAAGTTTTGGGGCAAACGGAATGACAGAAGCAAAAAACAGAGTGTGTGTTCTATTGAGGTGCAAGTTGCATTAAATGCCAGCCACTGTTCAAAAAAGATGTTTATAGAAATTAAATGTTCTCACAAATTGCTTCATAAATAGTTAGAATTGGTGCAATACTAAATATTAGGCAATTGCCTAGCTTTTCCAGTAGCCATGATTTCTACAGGCTGAATTGCAGATACCATATGATGGAACCTTCTGGAAAGTGGGCATGGTTTAGGGAGGATTAGTGTCATGTCTAAATATAACTGGGTACAGCTGTGGTGTATCGTATCTTAAATGTAATATTGGGAAGTCTGTAAACAGAATTATCTGTAAATCTGTAATTTGGATATCTATTTTATTTACTAAATCCAGTGAATTATTTATGAAGAATGGCATAGGCATACTGTACATGTGGATTATAGAAGCAGTGTCATACTAACCTGCCGGGGTACCAGAACTTTTCTTGGTGGTTCCTTACATTGGTAGATCCTTTGCCCTTTTTGGAACACATAGTCTTATCCCTTGTTTACCTTTTCCATGTTTTGCTTGTGTTACAAAGCAGTGAGAATTATAAAAAAGAGCTAGTTAAAGGAGAAGGAAAGGTTAAAACTAAGTAAGCCTTATCAGAACGGTCCACCTAAATATACCAGTAAACCCTTAAAGTAGTGCTGCTCTGAGTCCTCTGTGACAAGAAGCACTGCATTTCTTTCCTTCTATTGTGTACACATGGGCTTCTGTATCAGACTTCCTGTTTTCATCTTAAATATCCTTGCCCCGGGAGTAAGCATGCTCAGTTTGTTCCTCTTTCCCCCTTCTTTCTCTGCTGTAATCTGAGCCCAGAGCTATGAGTGAGCAAGGAGACTCAGGCAGGAAGTGATGTCACACCAAGGTAATACTGCAGCTCCTATCTTAAAGAAACAAAGAGCTTCTAGAGCTTTTTTCTCGGGTATGGTAAAGTATTCTACAGAATAAATATAGAGTTCTAGCTTGCACTATTGCAGTTAATCTATTGGCAATAAAATGAATCTGTAGCTTTCCTTCTCCTTTAAGGAGTCTGTTATGGGTTTAGGAAAGTGACTAAAGTCAGATGTATTGCCACTGGAATGCACGAAGGGTGGCTCTTAATAATGTACAGTATAGAAATAAACAAAGTAAGTCTGTATTTAGAGAGGTACTGTAGATAATCACAGGTGAATTCATGAATAATGATAAATTTGCCCCTTGGTGTATGTTCTGAAGGGCAAAAGTGGGTTAGCATTTCTTTATTCTTTGACAACTGTGTTAATAGTGTTTTTTAAGCATTCTCTGTCATTTAAGTACTCTCTATCATGATTGGATACTTGCAATTATTACTAAAATCTTATCTCAGTTATGACAGTAGATTTTGTGAAATATTAATCTATTCATAATCTCTGCTGTTATTTTCTCTCAAGTTTTTGAATTCTAAAATGCAGTCTTTCCTGCTGGTCTGCTGCTTGTAATGTAGCACTAATTTCACAGCAAAAGGGCTGCATTGCTTTTAACTGCAATCAATAGCAAGAGTGGCTGTTTGATATAAAACAATGTACTGTAAAGATAGAGAGCTTTTTGTAAATCAAGCAACATTTCATGCTTCTTATATTGGCAATGTGGCAGTTTATGCTAATTAAAAAGTATGTTTTATCTTGTAGAACGAAGCTATCAACAAGTAGTTTTCTAGTCCAGTGAATGAAAATTGATTTTTCTCTAGGTGAACAAAAAAGCAACACTTTGTGCATATGAAATGCAAAACAATGCTCAACAAAGAAATCTGATGTTTAGCCAATTGAATCTACCTTCCTATCAAACTTTGGACAATACTTGCTTATAGTGGGAAGGTCAGTGTCTGCTTTCCCTAATTGAAATGGAAGGGAAGGTCTGTAACTGACTGAATGTTGAATGATTATGAATAATAGATACTCAAAAGCTCCATTCGCTTATTGCTTTTTGCATTTCCCTACGGTGAAACAGCTTCTAAATGGGTGCCTACCATGTTTTCCTGAAGAGCTTGGCATAATACACTTTATACCTTTTATCTAGCTATTCTTGTCATTCATTAAAGATGCAGTAGGCTTCATATGTTACCATCAACAATGAGTGTACTGTACAAAGTGTGATATTTAAATTTGTTTTTCTAAAAATAGATGTGTTGTGACTAGTGATGGGCGAATCTCCCGAGATTCGCTTCGCCGAAAAAGTCACGAAATGAGTCGCGGCACGCTTTTGACGCGCGTCGCGTTGTTTTCGTTGCGTCAAAAACGAGGCGCGACTCCTTTTCCCGGCGAATTTTGGCAAAGCGAAATTTCGCTGGTGATTCGCGAATTTATTCGCCAGCGGCGAATCACGGGAATTCGATGCGAATTTGCCCCTGGCGAATAAATTCGCCCATCACTAGTTGTGACTTCTCTTACACTACTGACTATGGATTTATGGAATATGTCCTTATTATTTCCTGGCCATGTAGTTAGGGCCCAAGCAAATGAAGCTTTCTTTTTATCGCAAGCAAAGCTGTGGTTATGATGAATGATGAGCTCATCTGTTACATTTTGCACTGCTGAAAAAAATGACCAACGAAAAAGGGAAGATTGTGTCCTACTTACCATGATCTTCCTTTCCTTGGCGAACTCCATGTCAGTACTCATCGGGATAGCCCCTCCCCATGCTCCCATCAGAAGGGCCCTCCCCAAACCTTTAAAAGGCCAACCATACCCACTTACCGGCATCTTTGTAACAAGCTTCTCAAATTACCAGGAAAAAGGATGGGTTGTACTGACATGGAGTTCGCCAAGGAAAGGAAGATCACGGTAAGTATGACACAATCTTCCCTTTTCCCTTGTCGAACTCCATGTCAGTTCGGGATGTAGCATGCTCCGAATTTCCAAATGGGAGGGAATAGGCTTTAACCAGTATTTGTAATCAGGAATGGAATGACACTGACTAGATAGCCCACAATCACGCAACCTCTATAAGTTAAAATAGAGACACCAGGTGAAACCCCAGAATAAGTTTATAAGGCTAAGAATAGCCCTAGTGTATAGACTGTATACTACAGAGAGAAGGAGAGAGAAAGAGAGAGGTGTTAGCCCACTATCAATGAGGAACCAGTGAATTCAGTAACACAACCGCTTCCTCCTTCCAGAAGAGAGCGAAACCCCTGCACATGGTGAATTCAGCAAGTGTAAATACTTAATCTCCTACTCACCAGAAAACATCCATCCATTGTATGCCTAGTTTCAGTGTAAGAAACACTTGGTAGGAGTAAGAACCAGACAGACACATTGTAGGTATGACCCATTTATAATATTGCAACTAGCGCAGGACCTATACTGCACAATGAGGCACCCGAGGCATGTACCATAAACATCTACATACAGTATAGGGATGCCTAGCATTCAGAACTGTCTTAGCAGAAAACAGATCCTAAAGGAACAGGGACAAGGGCACGTGAAACATACCTTGGGTTTGGATTCCTTACACTGTCTAAGGTGCTGTGCTGAGGGATACTCAACTAACAGTGAAACCACTGGTACCCATCCCTTTATCCAGGAGATATTCTCTGTGGAAGCCAGAGCAACTATGGTACCTAAAGAATAGAACACTTATTGGTTAACCCGCCATGGTTTTGTGAGAGGTACTTGTATAACTCTGTAGGTATCCCTAAGGTTGCAAATCCAATATCACTCCAGTGAAACTAAAGGGGAATCCAATGATTCCTGGAGGAAGGCTAGAACCCCTGGAGAGTGGATTAGAATCACCCTCAAACCTGTCTGTTTTATCCCACCTAAGGGACATGTTTATATGTGGAAATCTACTATCCTACATATATGAATTCCATCAATGAAGCTGACCTTAGAACTGGATATTATATGAATATGGATATTCCAGTCAGTGTCAGAAGGGTTTCTAATCCACCAGACTAGAGCCATTCTGGGTTGGATGTATCAGGAGTGTGACAAGAGTGGCTGAGCCTCAGCAGAAAGTCCTACTTTAAGAACCACAATATAAAATCCAAGAGCAAAGCAAGGTTTATAGGAGAGTCATATTTAGAAGGTTACCTGGACATAGAGGCCTGTGACTGTGTATAGTAGAACACAATGCTCAGTCAGTGTAAATGTGGAATCCTTACAGTATAGGGAACAGTGCAACAGAGTTGGACAAAAACAGACACACACATCCAAACATCATGTTTGAAGCTAGA
This sequence comes from Xenopus borealis, assembly GCA_024363595.1. Taxonomy (NCBI): domain Eukaryota; kingdom Metazoa; phylum Chordata; class Amphibia; order Anura; family Pipidae; genus Xenopus; species Xenopus borealis. The sequence continues at coordinate 16,109,155 of CM044433.1, forward strand.
CAAACATGCCGCACCGATACCGTAAATTTCCTCAATTCATTCATGAATGAAATGGATAATGCTGTCAGATGTTATGCAATATATTGGCACTATATAAGTGCATGTTAATAATAATATTAATAATAATAATAATAATAATAATAATTTAAGAGATTGCAGTCTACTTTAATAACTGCAAACATTTCACCATAGGGAAGACTATGATCCTGATCAATATAGTCCAATCCATTATGGCCTGAGGCAATAGAACAGGTAGATACGCACAAGTAGGTAGCTGTGAGGAGGCAGGTTCAATTCTGCTGGTGGCTAAAGAGGGCATTGACATAGAGAGGAAAATCAGCACTCATTGGATGTTTCCATCATCTGCTGTCTAAATCAGTTACCTGTCTGGTATGGAAGAACAGCCAGCCCTCTATTCTATATACCCAATAACCAGAAGATTGGGAGACTAAAGAGAAACCAATCCAGTAAGTCTGCCTTCTGGACACCGAGCCTATGCCTGGCCTTTAAGCCCTATTGATGCTTTGTTTTGCTGGCCGTATAAGCAAAGACTCCTATCCTGGACCAGTCCTATTTATAACCTTAGCAAGGTGATCAATAATAAGCTAGTTGAGGACTCCTATAAGCTGAAAAGGTTTTGGTCTGCAGTATAGACCTTAGGCATGTGACCAGCCTTATTTAGTAGAAGGCCTAAAACTCCCAGTGGTCTGATGTCTGTATGGACACTGTCTCTATAGGCATCCTACTTTATAAATGTTGAGAGGTAAATACAGCATGACACAAAGCTTATTAGTATTAAGTGTCAATGCATAACCCTGGGTAGAACCCACCCCCTTTCTAGCTTGTAGGAGGCACTGAGGTCCCACCCAACTAAGTGTAAAATACCTATGTGGTTACTTCACCCAAGTATAGTGAAATGTAGTCATGTTTGTCATGGCTAAAACTTGTAGTTAGTATTATATATACATATACACACACTGCACACGCATAAACACACCTATATATTCACATATATACACACATGCCAATGGCCTACCTATAGATGCACATAAATAGGTCGCTTTGGTAGTCTCTGTATTATGAAGCATACACATGCTACAGTTAAGCAATAAATAAGCATTCATTCTGAATGTTTTTTTCCCCTGCCTTCTTAGGCTAAACATGTATTCTACAGGTGACTGTAGACATCATAATCATGTTGGAGCAACACAGAAGACTATCCATTATACTAGTAGTATAATAGTAGATTATAACATATGCCTTGGTCAGGGCCCAGAGATACTGGTTCTGGCAGAGTACACTGCCCAACCCCAGAGACCCAGCACTGGATAGTAGTTATACTACACATTTGAAAGCAAGAATTGCTTGGCCCTCCATTCATACAGGCAGTGATCTGCAATACGAGGCTGCTAAATCTGGGAGCCTTTACATTCATTGGCCCCAAACACTTTTTTACTACATACCTGTGGTTATTGTTATCCAAGCAATGCTTATGACTGACGGGTTTCAGAAACTTCTGCTATGTTTATCAAGACCATATGTGGACTTACCTACCACAGGGGTTCCCTGCTTAACTGATTAAGCCATACCCTATAATAGGAGCAATGCATTGGCCTAATAAGACATACAGATGTAGGTATCCATGTCAGTACTCATCTGTATTAGACCCCAACATACCCCATATACAATCACAATGACATGTCATGCATAGTTTAGGGTAGCTGATGTTTAGCGTAAGCATATATCAAGAGCACATAGGTACGATCACAGCAACATGTAATACAGTTTAGATTAGCTGCTGCTTAGAGCAAGCATATATCAGGATTTAGCAGCCAGCCAGACCTGTGCTCTACCTCCATTAGGGCTACTTGTTCCAGGTGAGCAATAGCCAGAGCATATACACCAAAAATATATACACCAAAAAGGAGCACAGATATAATTGTAGCAATATGTAATACATATTTTAGATTGGCTGCTGATTAAGCAAGCATATCTCAGAGCCTAGCAGCCCCCCAGCCCAGTGATCCACATTCATTATTGCTAGTGATGTCAGGTATGCAAATGGCCCGAACTCAGCACACTGCAGCTCAGCATAAGATCATGTTAAAGGGCAAGGAAAGTGTAAAATAGAATAAGGGTAGAATTGCTGTATTTTGTATACTAAACATAAACATGAACTTACTGCACCACAAGCCTAATCAAACAAATGATTTTTGCTTTCAAAGTTGGCCACAGGGGGCTGTCATCTTGTAACTTTGTTATACATCTTTGTCTGACACTGGCACTGCACATGCTCAGTATGGTCTGCTTGAGTTCTGCATGGCTGGTAAGTAAGGCAGGGGCTCCCCCTGCTGTTCATAAGTGATTGTTTCCCTGCCAGAAGCACTAAATGAAGGGAGAATTTCACTGCATACAGTCAGGTTTCTTATACAAACGGTACACATTTTAAAATTAAAGTATATTGGAGATAGATTTCTTTTTCATTAAAGAAAGTAAAAATGGGATTTTATTTCTTTGCCTTTCCTTGCCCTTTAAACTCTAGCCCACTTACTTATATCCATTAGGGTTATTGGATTAAGGTGGACCATAGCCAGAGTCCAGTATGCACTACGTCAGTAGAAAGCATGCTTGGCCTAGTATCTATTAGGGCTACTGGTATCAGACCAAGCACAGTGCAGGTAAACATATGATCACATTGTATGTAAGTAATAAGTTAGACTTCATTACACTGCAGGACAGAATATGGACATGCTCCTTACCTGCTTCTCATTTTGCCAGGCTGTAAGCAGACCCTTAAGGCTAGGGCCACACGGGAATATTTCAGGGGGATTAGTCGCCTGGCGACTGGAAGACTAAGGGACAAATTTATCAAATTCACATGAAGGATTAAAATTCGAATTTTCAAAAAGATTTGAATTCAAATTTTCGATTGTTTTCGAAGACCACTTCGACCATCGAATTTTGAAAATTTGATTGAATCGAATGATTTGAATAATTTGAATAAAAATCTATTTGAATATTCGAATATTCGACAGTCGAATAACTTCCCCTTTAAATTTTTATTCAACTGCCTAGTTCTCCAGTTTCAACCTATCAAATTGGTTTTAATTATTTTTGATTGGATAAAAAAACTCGATCGAATGGTTAAAATAATTTGAATCGCTTGATTCGAACGATTTTATCATTCGATCGAATATTTCCTATATGATTGTTCGACCAATCAGATTGCGGTAAAATCCCTCAAATTTAATATTCGAATTCGAAGGATTTTAATTCCCATAAAATTCGATGGACGAATTTGAGGGTTTTTTAACCCTCGAATTCGACCCTTAGTAAATCTAAATTTATTTAAAAGCCTAAGGTTTTTTTGGGGGTATGTTTTTTAACTAAATCTGTACTATATTATTTTAAAATGACCTGTTGATGTGTGCTAGTCCATACCTGTATATGCCAACTATTTTATGTTGACCCTATACAATCTGTAACCTGTCTTAAAAGTATAATTTCTTTGTATAACTAGCTTAAAAATATTTTAATATAAAAAAGCAGAGATGTAAGAGCACAAATAGCTATTTATTCTTATCAAATTAGATACTTTTGTTTATGATGCCAGTCACACAGGTGCCATGAATGAGTAACATTTCTTCTCAAAATATAGTGATAATGAAATGAGAAGATGGAACTGAACATCTTAAAAAATATGAAATAATAATGTGTTGTTTCTAAGTTACATTAAAGGACAAGGAAAGTCTAAAAATGAATAGGGCTAAAAAACGTTCAGCTTGTCAATAGCAGCAATGATCCAGGACTTCAAACTTGTCACAGGGGGTCACCATCTTGGAAAGTGTCTGCGACACTCACACGCTCAGTGGGCTCTGAGCAGCTAAGCTTAGGGGTCGTCGCAAATTATCAAAAAGAAAATGAGGTTCCCCTGTAATAAAAGCTCATGCTACAGGGATTATTATTAAATCCTGATGCTAATTGCATTGATTTCTGTGCTGCCATGTAGTAATTATCTGTATTAATGACTAATCCGCCTTATATTGTGACATTTCTCTTCTTCGACCCCTAAGCTCAGTAAGTGACAGCAGCACAGAGCATGTGCAGTGACTCAGCAGAAAAGAAGAAGGGGAGCTACTGGGGCATCTACTGGGGAGACACAGATCTTTACTGCTAAAGGGCTGTGGTTGCCTTGGGCTGGTACAGAAGCCCAAAACATAATGTACAACATTTCTAGCTACTTCTTTAGTTTCACTTTCCTTTTCCATTAAAAGAGCAACAGAACAGTAGTGACAGTTATATCCCTAGCAATTGCTGTCAAATGGAAAAACTCGACACTGTCTACACTTGCTGAAATAACTAAAACAATGAACAGCAACAGAACGTTTAAGCCCACATCCAAAACAGAACACTATCTTGACATTTGGTCTATATGGTTACGAGACTTGGCATCCACCAAGACCCATTGAACAGAGACCATACCCTTACCCTGATTTGCAACGTTGTATTTTATTTTGAGCAATACAGAAATCTATCCATACTAGAATTTAAGTTTTAGCCCCAGTTACACATTTGTTAATACTTAGGCATAAAAATGAAATGCTGACATATAACAGAGCACAGGCCACAAAGGTCCTAGCTCTAAATTAAGCTACTTTTGCTATACGTTAGAGACACATATGCTATGAATTATGCAATGCTTTGAAGGCTGTTTGTAATATTTAAAATATGCCAATAAAAGATAAACTACAAAAAAGAGCAACAGAACATTATATTAGTCAAGCTTTATGTGATTTTAGAAGTTGGCAGCAATAGGGCAATATCTGGGAAGCATTGCCATATCAGATGGAATGTAGGAGGTTGCATAGATGAGGGTAGCTCGACCAGCTTAGATTCTCTCAAGCTTTTATTAAGCATTAAATATAGAAAGCCAGATGGCATTAAACTTAGCAAAGTAATAAATCAGCAACAGACGCCCCAATGTTGTTTTTAGGTTGACAAATATTCCAATTTATATTTTCTTTTTGTTCTGTATATATTTTTTGTGTTTGTTTCATACACATTTGATATATAGCAATCTAAGCTTCCATTATAATGGGGTACTGTAAATTAAATAGTTTATCATTATGGCTCCATAATTCAAATCTGCTTGAAAATTGGTATGCAGAGAGATGCTGAAAGTTTAGTTGTTTATTATTTTTGAAGTCATATCATGGTCATCCAATATCTGTGTATCTTTTTAAGGTTTAGTTCAGCCTTTAGGTTGATTAAATGCATTTGGTGAGTACTTTAGTTTTTAGCTGCAAGTAATAATAATCAATAAGAATGAACATTAATGTCTATGGGATTATGTATATATATGATATTGAAAGCAGAACATTTAACAAATGTAAGCTTGCAGGATCCTCAACAGACACTTTCTTCTCTTTAAGGCAGTTTTAAGTCTTGAGAATAGCACCCAAGCAGGTACAAAACCCTACTTTTGCCTGCTATTCTCATGTCTACTGTTAGATGAGGATAGGGAGTACAAATTGGGTCACATTGAAGTACAATGAGAAGCGCTAACTCCTTAAAGTGCTGAATCAGGCACACAACATTGAGATGGCTGCCTCCACAATTTGATGGTTCCAGAATAATATTTTAAATGGTAGACTGAATTATTTGCAATGTAAACAGTGTAATTTAGAAATAAAAAGTAAATAATAAAAATTTTGACAAAAACCCTTTAGAAAGAAATTAGTTACATTTAAAATTCACGGAAGGGAAAACATATATTTAAAGAAGGGTAGAAAGAAGATAAATCAGGATGTGTGAAAAGAGAAGAGTATAGTAAAAGGAAGAGGGAAAAAATATCCAAAGAAAAAGGAGAGACGGGAGAGAGGTAGAGATTTGAAGATTTTCAGTATGTTCAAAGATGGGGAGACTAGACGGATATAAATAGATAGGGAACAGAAAATTGGATGGAAAAGAAGTGGTAGGTGGGAGACAAAATGTTTTATTTCCTGTCCTGTTGTGCTACTAAAAATAATGTTTTAATCGGTTAATTACAGACTTATACTTTAAATAATTAGAGGCATTGTTTAATCCTATGCAGTATATTTTTATTGCTCTATATCTGAAACATATTTCATGTTTTATATTTTGTATTATGTATAATCTATAGGCCTGGGTTACCAGGAAACTTTTTCATTTCTAAATAACCTTGAATCTAATTGAACATTATTACATTGCCAGACAGGGGATAAATGAACCAACCGTCCAGAAAATGCTTAGATGTGCTATTATATTTATCACTTTCCCATACCTTATTCCATCTCACACTCATTAATTAAAGCCCAAGACTGAAGCTAAGCTATACCCAATGCCATTTTAATTGATTTCTTTAATTTCTCATATTCTGGAAAAAAATTACAAATTTAGGCCATTACAGAAAAACTATATCATTACCAGTGTTTAGTTCTGCTTTGGTTATTATAGTTTATAAATGATAGTGGTCTCAGGAAAAAGAAGGAATGAATTAAATGAGTTTTAAAAGAAATTTTGAGTAACAGTGGGAAATCATCTTGAGTAACATGTAGATGCATTACATCAAGCTTTACTACAGGCTCATACATTTGAGGAAAGATGTTCAATTGTTCATGGTATCTGTGATTCTGTGTCTTATAATAACACAAAAACCTTTTAGGATCAATTTGATTTTAGTGCAGATCTTATTGCGCCCAAGATAGCCTTCTATTACCTTTTGCCTTGATAAAATTTGTATTAATAGTTTTTGGTTTTTATACTTAGGGCAGATTTTGTAAGGGTCGAATTTCGAATTAAAATCAATTTTTTTAAAGGCCATTTTCAATCAAAAAAGGATCTTTTTCATTCCAATAGGTCCGCTTTTGGTCGAATAAAAATCATTAGAATTAGTCAAATGAAATGTTCGATTTGAACGATTGAAATGATTTTGGTCAAAATAATTAAAACATTTCAAAAACACTCCTTAAAGGTTCCAGGAGGTCCCCCATAGGCTAAAATAGCAATTCGGCAGCTGTGGCGAAGTGTCAAATTTGAATTATTTAAAGAGACAGTACTTTGATTTTCAAATGATCGAATTTTAAAATTCAATTACAATTTTTTACAATTCGAATAGAATTTTGGCCTATTCAGTGGTTGAAGTACCCAAAAATTACTTCAAAATTTTAATTATTTTAATTTGAATTTTCACTTCAGCCCTTACTAAATGTGCCCCTTAATAAATCTTACAGCTTTTAAAAAATATGGGAAAATTATGAATTTGTAGATATTTGTGGAAAAAATCTAAATTTGATTGTTAGTAAATGGACCCCTTACTCTTGTCTTCTTTTCAAATCACTAGACCTGGCCTTCAATTATTATAAATCTTACCCCAAGGGGCAGATTTTTGAATATTCAAGGTTAGGTGTTTCCACACTTCGAGAAAAAAAAATTGAAAAATCATGATTGCAAATATAAATTCTTTTCTGAAAACTAGAATAGTGATTTTCTTCAATATGGTGCCAAAACTTACAGGCACTGGCCAGTGATTACCTGGTAAAATGGGCCAGGCTCCAGTATTTGCTCATTGTACTACTGCCATTTTTTTATTTTGGATCTTCTTCTACGATCAGGCCTGGGATTGCGTGCAACTTTTTACCCTACTATACATGCGCACTGGCTATGGACTGAAGAGAAAAAAAGAAGAGGCAAAAGAAGAAGAAAATATGTTGCTCTTACAGAAAAACCCTGGGCTGGTGTTGTTTTCAGCTTACAGGAAGTGATATAATCACCAAGTGGGTTCCTAAAATCTCCTTCTGCTTTAATTTCAATGTTTTAAATGGTTGCAAGACTATAGTTGTATACAGTATGAAATAAACTGTGTTTATGAAAGAATGCAGACTACAAAGGGCTGATTTACTAAGGGTCGAATTTCGAAGTAGAAAATACTTCAAAATTCAACCATCGAATTAAAATCCTTAGACTTTGAATATCAAAGTTGAAGGATTTTTCACCGAATTTGGCCTTTCTGCGATCAAAGAAAAATCATTAGATTGAATGAAAAAATTAGCGTACGATCAAAGGATTTTTCTTCGATAAAATAAAACTTAGAAAAACAGTCTAGCAGATTCCCATAGGCTAACATGGCACTTCGGCAGCTTTTATCTTGGCGAAGTAAAAAAAAAATCGAAGGATTTTTAAAGAGACAGTACTTTGAATTTCGAAGTTGAATGATTTTACTATTAGATCGTTCGAATCGAATGATCGAATGGTCGAAGTAACCTATTCGATGGTCGAAGTTTTTCAAAAATTTACTTAGAATACCAAATTTTTTGCATTCGAATATTCACTTCAACCCTTAGTAAAAAGCCCCTAATGTGTGATTTCTTTTTATTGCCATAACTATGTAAACTCAGCAAATGATGATAACATCTGAATATTAATAGTACTTTTTACTAAATACTAAAGTACTAAATCATATATCCAGATGGTCTTTGCATACGGTGACCCTGAGATATAACTAAAAGGATTTTAACCACAGGATATAAAGTACCACATACAAATCCAAACAACACTGACCTTAGCAAAAACAGACATATTTTGCCTAAAGGTATCATCTGTTGGTTTGGCTGCATATCAGTAGCAGTAAGCAAACAACAGAGAACAAAGCTAGAAGAAGATTTACATGGCACAGTCATTTCTTGTAAATAATTTGGAACATTTTAAAAGCAAACTAAAGAAAGGACACAATAAATATGTTCTCCTGATATGAAAATATTATATAAAGAGCAATGTTTTGTTGCCAGATGAGCTCATTTCAAATGACTAATTTACACAACTCTAGCAGACAAACAAAAATAGGTCTAGTCTCAGTTTTTTGCTTCCCATCTTGAGTCTTGGAATCTTTCCCCAACAAACACTTCTTATGGAAACGAATAAGGACACATCACAGGATAAACCTCAGAACCTTCTGTTCCTAGACATAAAGAAAGAATCTTGATTAATATTACTTTTAGGTGTAAATATGTGTTCAACTGATATTCAATGAATACTGTCTATTTGATTAGATTAGTGTTAAAGTCCCTTTTTAAATGGCTTAATGGGAAACATTTGACTTTACCTCCTCACAGCCATTGGGTTCTGGCAGTGTGTATGGCAGAAAATTATGCTTGAACAGTGGTCCCTATCTAAATCATTAATTATTGCTTTATATGGTGGGGAAATAAGAAAAGCCAAAGGGATACTATAATCATATGCTTTCATAGTCGTCAACTGGCTGGCATTTTATCGCTCAAGCCAGATAGATTAGAGAAGTAGAAATCCTATTTGATTTTGTTAATTGTCTTGTCTCTCTTCCAATGTTACCATGTAAATAAATTATGTAGTGGTGACTATATAGCTGGTGATATGATATTAATTAGCAAACGAATAAAACTGCTATACTTGATCATACATTTTATTTACCCCTTATTCACTTATAATCTGCTTAAAGGCAAAATGCTTTTTTTCTTACTCAAAATAATGACTTTTGAGCATTGGTGCACACTATAAAATGTGCTTGAGATTTTGAAAATGGCTAAACAATACATTCAAAGACATAAGTGAGGTGAAAGTTGAGAGTTAGAATCACTGGTGAGTAAAGACTGATTCCCCCTACAAGGTTGCCTTTTTCTAGAGAAAATACCAGGGTGATGATGTGAAGGAGGGCAGGGTCAGTATGGGATGGCCCTATGACCTAGAAGTGAAGTGGCTATGATGCAGATCCTGAAGGGGGAGAGAATGGGCCAATAGGAAGGGGTTAGAGGAGAAGCTGAAAGATGGAGGATGGGGGGAACTGGAGGGGGCTGGAAGGAGAACCACCAAGATCACAAATTTACCAGCAAATTTACCTTGGCTGATATTTTACTGGCTATGCTGTTGAAATACAAGCAGAGTGGGAACCCTACCCCACATAAGATATATGTCAGGGTCACTAGTGTTTTTTGGTATTTTGTGTAGGCTAATGAGGGACTAAGTATGTCAAAAATTAAAGCCAATTGCAGAACAAAGAAACTAGGGAAGAATATACTGTAAACAAAAATTATATAATTATACCACAGAAACTGGTTATTTTATGTTATACAGTCTATATAGACTCTTACCTTAATTAATGTACAATCATAGAATACTGTGGGACAGATATTTCTTATAAGAATATGCAGGATACTGACCCTTGTTGTTATAAAGTCACTTTGGATTATGACAATCATTGGTAATATTTTTAATTCAATGTAAAGCATAATAATCAGTCCAAAACCCAAACATGACAGTGTTTCCAAACTGTAGGACTGGCCTCCCTTTGGGAACTAAAGCCTTCACTGGGGGCAGGGCCGGACTGGAAGGAAAAAGCAGCCCTGGCAAAGGTATCAAAGCAGCCCATGTATTTAAAAGCATGCAAAGCATGATATATATTTCCAACCCCAAGGTTAACTAGGGCCAGTTTTTATGAATATATATTTTAAGAGTCCATTACCATGTAATCCCCAGCAATAGTATATACCCTAAGCGCTGAAACTGGCCCTTGCAACAAATATCTCCCCCTAGTTTCTATCACAACTATTCTATCAGTTGGATTAGTGGCCTTATACTTACAGTATATTCTAAATGTTCCTTTGTGTGCCCCCAGCTAGACCATGCACCCTGACAGATAAGAGTTCTTTAATTACTATGTATTGCAGGGCCAAATTGTGCCATACTTGAAGAAACTGCCTCATGCAATTAAAACTACATTTTTACATACAGGCTGAAGTGGTTGTTCTGAGCATGGATACTCCAGTTGCCAACATACTGTACCTATCATAAGTATAAGGGATTGGGTAGATAGCAAGCAACTGTAATATTACTAACTGAAGTTGGTTAGAATTCCTGGTTCTGCCCATATGTATGTGCACTAACAAATGTAGGCATTGGCTTAGCTGTGGCTAGCTGTTATGGACAGCTCATTTACATTTCTAAAGTGTTTGGTTCATTTACATATTAAAGACAAACCTAAATAGCATTTTTAGGTGAGCAGTCCATTTACATTTTAAAGCAAGCTGCCCATCTGATATTTGCCCAAACCCACAGATTGCCAGTCCGGGCCTGGCTGGGGGGACCAGTCTGAAGACTCTTTAGAGGCATATTTGGGTAGGATATATTTTTCTGTCCAATTTACAGAAAGATCCCTTATCTGGAAAATCCCAGGTCCCAAACATTCTGGCTAACAGGCCTCATAGATGCAATCGTTTCAGGGCTAACCCTCATAATCATGCACCCTGTACTTTGCACCTTATGTAGCAAACCAGGCATAGCTACCACAAGTATAGGGAAGCATGTGTAGATGCGTATGGGATCCATTACCTTTAAACCCATTGTCCATACATCTCCAAATTAAGAAGTATTTCCCATAGTCATTATAGGTAAATAATTCTAGTTTTTTTAAAAAATATATCCTTCTCTGTAATAATAAAACAAATAATAATCCTTATTAGAGGCAAAACCAGCCTATATGGTTTATTTGATGATTAAATTACTTTTGAGTCAACTTAAAGTATGGAGATCCAAATTATGGAAAGATACCAGAAAACCCAGGTCCTGAAAATTGTATATAACACCTGTAAATATCATTTGTACATGCAATTTCTTGCTCTTCTGCTTGCATTTAAAAAGGAGCCCAATAAACCTATTCTATAATGGAGTCTTAAAATCCTATTCAATTTTTGCTGTATTTCCCGCCATACACAAATATATATCTAATGTTCAACCTGAAGGCATTTACTGAAAAGTTAATTAAGGTCAGTGTAAATGACTGCAGAAATGCAAACGTAGGAACAAATGTGCAATCTGTGAAAGTAATCAAGCAACGAATCACTGTTTTCATAAGCCGAAAATCCACAGCACAAATATTATGAAGGTATTTACAAACTAATGGTACAGAAACCAGTTAAGCGAGTGAAAATATTTTATTTGCAATTCTCTAAACTTCTGTTGTCATGGGGATGCCAAATCTGTCTTCATGGTTTTTACTAACGCATGCTCGATTCTTAAGCTTCTTTGATAAAAAAACCATTATTGAAGTTATTTATAGGTGCTACCAAAGGTTAACATTATTCTCTCCATTATATCTATTCCAGAACGAACATTCTAAAGAGCGCTTTACGTATGGGCATTTTACCTGCATTTTCTGGCCTATAGATCTATACCCATTGGAGCACACTTAAATGCTGAGAGCACAGGAGTGCACTTAAACAATGGACACAAATCTGCATCAGCATTCTAGCGCATTCTTATAAAACCATACGCAAGACTGAAAACCATTAACTCCTGCACTATTGTGCATGACAAATGGCAGCTAAAAACACCCACGTGTAATGGCCTAATGGAACAGAGAAACATCAGAGAAAATTCCCGCTTTCTCTCTTCTAAGTTGATATGAAACAGAGCAAGAGAGCAGAACCATAGATGCTGTGGGCAGCAATAGAAATGGAGCTCACCACTGTGCTTACTGCGTATAAATCATCAGTACAGGATTATGCTGAATTTCTCTACATTAGATGATTGTGAAAATGTGCAAATTCTGGAAAATAAAAAGGCAGATATGAATAGGATGATTAATGGTAAATGTTATATCATCATCATTTATATGTTCAGTTCTATATATTCTGATAAAAACCTCCTTCTTGGATTAGCGTCTAACAGAATGCTTTCCATTGAGGACTTGTTATCCAGAATGCTTGGGACCTGGTGTTTTCTGTATAGGGATCTTCTGGTATTTGGATCACCATACTTCAAGTCTACTAAAAGTCTTTTAAAGATTAAATAAATCAAATATTGTTATATTATCTCCAATGGTTAATGGATACTGGATTTCTGGATAATGGATTCCTTACCTGTGTATAGGATTATACTGTACATCAGTTGATGGGGAGGCTAAGCCTCCATAAGTCTTATTTATCCTCCACCAGTGTTCTATGATGGGCATTTTAGACTACAGTCAGGCTTCTTGAACAGCATTGTTTGAGTGTATGAAAGCACCTAAGCTGTTCCAAAGCTAGGCAGGCTATAGAAGTTGGCTAAAGGGCCAGATAAGGGCTGATAAAATGTGGCAACTTGGCTTCTCCAGACAGAGCCTGTAGCTTATTGTTCATTACATGGGACTCTCTTAACGGCATGCCAGATCCATAAATGCATGGAACTAGGCAGACATTGTCAAGTTAGAAAGATTACTTGTGTGGGGACTGCATCAATGTGCTTATTTGGTCTCCAAACAGATCACTCTAGGCCCCAGTTATGATATGACCATTGGTTTGAGGGTCAACCACTAGTATCCCACTTAACTTGGGTAAAGATTGGCCAAATTGGGTAAAGATACACTTGTGCTGTGACCTTGAATAAAGTGTATGCCCAGCTTTTTCCTCATTGTACTTTTCTTTATAATAAATATTGATAACTAGGGTTGCCATTTGTCTGGTTTTTACCCAGATAGCCCAGTTTTCAGAAGGGCTTCCCAGGTCAAAACTACCTGCCCAGCTTTCCAAATTAGCAAAATTTGGGCAACCAGTGATCACCAATTCATAGTCCCACCCTATGATGTCAGCATTCCAGCCACAGCATCAGGGGTCTGCCCCATGCAGTGGAGAAAGACATACAGGAATTACAGGGCTAAGTGAGATCTTGAACTGAAGACATATTCTTATAAACAATAGACTGTATGGCTTTGCAAATGTTCTGGTTACTCCAGGTGTCATGGAGCAACCTACAGTTATATAATAAACATGCATAAAATAGCCACATTCAGATGCTAAATCGTGATTTTATTTTATGAAGATATAATTAATTATAGATAAATAACAATGTGGTGGCACAGTATAGCTAAAATCATTTTCAGTATTATGCTTTAAAGTTCATCAGACATCAGATCTAGAGAGTTGCTTAAAATCTCAGTTTTTGTTACCATTTAGAGGAGAAAGTCAAACCCCTCCAATTAAAAGAAACTCAAATTTTCAAGAGTTTCTACAGTTAACCGTTTCCCTTATGTGCCGGCATTATTAGGCCACAAAGAAGGATTTTTGCTGCAGAGCTCCCTCTTCAGTCTTTATGTGAACATACATTTTTTTCCCACTGAAAATGTAATTACATTTTATAGATGTATTTTATAATCATGCTGTAGATTGTACAATATTCCAGTTTTTTCCCCCATTATTATGTGCTGGGAACACTATACTTTTTGTTATGAGCATCTCTGTAGATATAGAGCTGACGTTATCATTGAGAAAACTGCAGAAGTCATGTATCCCTCTTTATGGATTAATCCAAATACTTTATTAAAGGAGAAGGAAAGGATGTATTTACTTGGGGGTGCCAAAAGTTAGGCACCCCCCAAGTGAATGTATATACTTATCTAAAAACCCGGCCCAGTGGAATTATCAGCAGAAAACTTTGACGGTCTGGGGGTTATTCCAGTGAGCACCATGGAACAATTGACTTCTGCTACTTTCTTAACGAAGTCAGCTATTTCATACTACTGTGCATCCTGGGTAATTTGAAGAAAGAAGAAGCAGGAAATAGGCCTTTCCTTCTCCTTTCAAAAGAAATCTAAACACAATGCTCTTCTTTTGGAAAGTTTCTAAATTTGGAAAAAAAAAAAAATTTAAGTCACCATTTCTCTTTCGTGTCTGCAGCAAGACTGCTCCACTGATACTAATTTCTTCTGACAGCCACATCTTAAGCAAAAATGATCTTAGCAATCTGTTGAAAATGAGACCTCCTTTGCTTTCCATCACTCAGGACCCAACTTTAAATAAATATTTGATACAATGCAATTTGCTTTTATAAAACAAAATATTTTGGGTTCGTTATTTTTTATATATAAATATATTTTAATTAAATAAAGGCTCTGGTGCAGTTGGGGAGACATGTCTGTGCTCTAAAAGGAACGGCTGCTTCAGCCAGTCTGACTCCCAAGAGATTCACAGGGGTTTAAAAGCATTCTCTTGTTCCGTGGAGCCTGTTCTGTGCATGTTTGATTGAGTGGAAAGTGTGTGAAGGAAAAATGAGATCACAAATGTATGTTTTGACTGCAGTGAAGTCAATACAGCAATAGGCTGCCTTTAACATCAAAACAAAATTAAGAGCTGTCTTCAAGGTTGTGAGTGAGCAGAATCTTTTGTGGGCAGGCAGCCAAGTCATATTAAACAGAGCCACGCTATAGTATTCACTCTTATCCAGTTATTCTTATACAGGGTGCTTGGGACCTGGGGTTTCCTGGATAACATATCTTTCTGTAATTTGGACTGTCCTTCCTTATGTCTACTATAAAACCATGTAAACATTACAAGCAGTTGCAAGGCAGTCAGGACTTATCTCAGTCCAGAACCTGAGGACTTCATGTTTTCTGGGCAGTTCATTCCATTCTGCCTTCCAGGGCTTCCTTCTATGATCCAACCTTAAGAGTACTAAGGATCTGCAATTGAGTGTGTTCCTGCCTTGACCTTATCCTTCTTCTGCTTATCACTGGTCTGTTAGATGGACTTGCATTTGCTTGTCAAGTGCCCTGGTCTTATGTCTGACCTTGCCTGTCTATAGACTCTATTTGGTTTAACCTCTGGCCTGTTTATCAATTTCTGTTACTTTTATCCAGGTAACTGATCTGCTCCTGCGTAAAGGCTCCTTGTATCCTATAGTACATCCCAGTACAGCTGGAGATCATTAAAGCTTTTACTAATAGATGCAGATCTATTGATCTGGGTTCTCATTTGTATAAATCTATAGATCAGTCATCAAAATATGATCTGATGAAATGACTTATCATTAGGATAACAAGAGGGATGATGCAGTCCAAAGTGCTAAGGAACAAATGTCTCTTGTAATATAACCTGTAGTTCTAACTTGTGATAACTAAATATGGCCATTATACTGTTTATCTCAATAGATATACTACTTTCCATTTTTTCAAATTTAAAAGGGTTGTAAACCCATATATAAAATGTTGTATGATAAAATCAAATGTAAGTATGAATAACTTACACATTTGTAGTGACTTTATAAAATGGTTACTGTAAAATGGCCCTCACTACTTTTTCCATTGAAACACTGTTGCAGTAATCAATGCTCCTTCAGTCAAGGGCTTCTAATCACAGAACATGTGAACATACAAGGTATCCTGACAATTTGTTGACTTCTTCAACATTTTAATTAGGTCTTCTGACATGGGTATGTCTACATTCTTTGTGTACTTGGCTCAGTTTCACTCGAAAAATAGTCAGTGGTCTGAAATTCACTTTCTCCACATAAGTAGCATGGAGAAGAAAGGAAAATAAATACAAGCAAGGTAAGAGGTTAACATATTAATTTGGGGTGGCTTTCCATTGGTGAACCTGATTTAAAAACTACCTACAGATGATTTGTATAAATAAAGTTTTTTTTTATTTGTATCTATCAGTTTTTGTTCGGATCTATGTGAGGCGTACCAGAGTGCCCTGCACCAACATTTGTTTATCTGGATCGTCTGTTCCCTTGAGCTGAGGGCCTGGGGCAGGAGCACCTGGGCCACTAGTCTTTGGTGAGTTATTCTACAATGACCGGTTATGTTTAATGCTTGAATGTTTTTGGTCCGGATTTACAAACTCCCCTAGCCCAATTTCACTTGTCACCCCATCCCCCATCATCCCATGTTTTTTTTTTTTACTTTATGGGGGGGGGGGACCCTGGCCACCAATGTTCTTTTTAAACCTTTATGGGGGTGCCCTGTCCACCAATGTTTTTTTTCTTTAATTACTTGTGATGGGCACTGGCCACTAATGTTTTAGCTCACTTGTGGAGGGGGGTGGCCACCAATGTTTTTTTAACTTGTACCAGGGGTCTGGCGATGAATGTTTTATACTTGTGGGGGGTTGTCATATGGGGGCCTGCAAATTCTGATGGTGGTCCTGGATAGATGATAGAGAGATAGATAGATAGATATAAATCAACTATTTAATTTATAAAAATATATTAGTTTCATGATATCTGTACTTATGCCTCATCTACTGATAATATGCCGGTTATGTTTCAATCTCTAGTACAAAACTATTTAGCAGCTGCTTTCTATTTTTTTTAATAACTGCAAAGTAACAGAAAAATCAGCTTGAAAATGTGATAATGTAACAAGAACATATTACAGAAATGTTCACTACGTATATCCTTTTTGATCTGTTTGGACACCCTTTGGTTATTTAACAAGACTTTGTTCAGGGAATTAATTCAACATGAAGTAAAGAATCCAATTTTAGGCAAGAGATTTGCATTTTTATAGAAATTTGTAATAATAATATTCAATTTATTTATGAGGCTATCCATTTTCATTCCAATTTCACATCATTATTAAAGGATTGTGTGCAATATCTGTATTGTAAAATTCGGTTAAACTGATGGAGCTATTTTGCTTAGCAATGCATCAGCACTGATTATTTGTATAAATCCTTTACTAAAACACCTGTGCACCAATTGGAATGTACATGGTTTTGCTCTAATGCCCCCTTCTTTCAACAGCAAACTAACTCTCTTTTTCTACACCTAGGCAAACTATTAAAAAATAACATTTTACAAAATAAATAGGGTCTTAATTACTTAACCTTAACTTGCTTGAGCCTATGTTTCTGGGGAAAACACTTTAAAGCGTATTTATTAAAGAACTAAATTAGAATCCAGTGGAGTCGACAAGAATGAAATTCTGCCACTCTTTGTTAATTTGTATACATTTTTTGTGGCGTAATAATCAATGGATGACAGTGACATTCACCTTTTGATAAGTATGCCTCTAAAAAGCTCACAGAAATAAACAGAGAGTGGCAGAAATTCATTCTGGTGGACTGTGGCTGCCTCTGATTTCACACTTTGATAAATATAGCTCATGGAGTAGATATGGCTGATTCTATTGGTATGCAAACAACACACTAATTTATATATA